>SRPZ01000098.1:0-91843 GCA_018360255.1 Claviceps maximensis
GGTCAGCATGCGCACGGCGGCCCGGCGCGTGGCCGGCGGCTTCGAGCTCAGCGGCTCCAAGATGTGGATCACCAACGGGCCCGACGCGCACCTCGTCGTCGTCTACGCCAAGACGGAGCCGCAGCTCGGCGCGCGCGGCATCACGGCGTTCCTCGTCGACACGGGCGCCGCGGCCGGCTTCCGCTGCGCGCGCAAGCTCGACAAGATGGGCATGCGCGGCAGCAACACGGGCGAGCTCGTGTTCGACGGCGTCTTCGTGCCCGACGACCAGGTGCTGGGCGCCGTCAACGGCGGCGTACGCGTGCTGATGCACGGCCTCGACCTGGAGCGCCTCGTGCTGTCGGCCGGCCCGCTCGGCCTCATGCAGGCCGCGCTCGACGTCGCGCTGCCCTTTGCGCACCAGCGCCGCCAGTTCGGCGCCCCCATCGCCCACACGCAGCTCGTCCAGGCCAAGCTCGCCGACATGCACACCAAGCTGCAGGCCTCGCGCGCCTACACCTACGCCACCGCCCGCCAGGTCGACGAGCACGCCCTCGTGCGCTCGCAGGACTGCGCCGGCGCCATCCTCTACGCCGCCGAGCGCGCCACCGAGTGCGCCCTCGACTGCATCCAGCTGCTCGGCGGCATGGGCTACGTCGAGGAGATGCCCGCCTCGCGCCTGCTGCGGGACGCCAAGCTGTACGAGATTGGCGCCGGCACCTCGGAGATTCGACGCATCGTCATCGGCCGCGCTTTCAACAAGCAGTATGCCGATGCCTGACGGCCGTTCCCCGGAAGTGTTCCCCAGAAGGCTTCCCCAGAAGGCTTCCGTCCAAGGTTTCCGTCCAGAGAGAAAATACCATTTCAATCGTGAACCACTCCAGAACTCAATGCGGCAGCGTGTGTTGAATCCTGGCGGCAGAATCCACTCCCGCGCAAGGATGCTCGGCTCGGCGTGAGAGGCGGGGAACTGACTAGGAAACTGCATTGATAAATAAATGAATCATAAGAAAAGGGCCATAAAAAAGGAAAAGAAAAGAAAACTAGAAAACTCTGGTGGGCGCGTGACCTCTCCTCCTTCCCACCCCATGGATCAATCGACCCATGTACCTGAACATGCACGTGGACACGAACAAACATGAATCAATCACATGAATGAAGACGAGTCGTTTCTGAAATTGCCGGTAGCCAAGCCATCTGCTCTGTGCACGACGCCAACGACTCGAGTCAACCGTGGTCTCAAGAATTTCTGCCGCTGTCGATGCCCCGTCGTGACGTGTGACGACTGGATGCCCAATCGACGTCGAGCTGCCCACTGCCCACCGCCCACCGCCCATCACCCCCCCATCGTCGGTTCCCGGTCGCCAGTCCAGCCCCCCCGCACACGCCCCGCCATCGGGGGCCTGGCGCCACTGCCACTCGCGCAGGCTGGGGCGTCCATGTCCGTCCAGCCAGCACCACAGTATGCAGCAGGGCTGCATGTGCATGTGGGGAGCCGCGGCCGACGGGCGCCCCTTGGCTGCTCGCTGCTCACTGTACCGGCCCGGCCTCCAGCACCACACCAGACAGCACCGGGGAGCTCCCGTCGGCGACAAGCATGGTCCAGACATCTCAGCTGCCGTGTCCAGGTACACATATACACACACAGGCATGTATGTGTGCACATGTATAACCCCCCCCCCGGTCATGCAAGCTGTCTGGTCGCCACTCCCCTGCTCCAGAATATACATGCACACATGCCGCACGTGTGCAGTCTGTATAAACCCACAGTTGTACAAGTCAAAACTCTCTCGTGTCATCTGGGTCTACTCCTCCTCCTCCTCTCACCAACCCCGATTGCGTCTTCTCCCCCTCGCTCCGCTCCCTTCATCTCCTTCGCCATCGTATCCTACCACACACGAGACACGTCGCCATCCCATCACACCTGTCACGTCTGTCATGGCCAACAGACCTAGCATGCTCGCCCCGTGGCTGCGGCAAGCTGCCCGCCGCTCTTCTCCTGCTGCCGCGCTTCGTCGTCCATCCTTAATATCCATGGCCGCCTGCCGCGCCCTTCACAACGTGCCCCCTCGCCGCGACAAGCCTGGCAACTACGCGCGGACCGACTCTCACATTGAGGTTGAGCATCCGGCAGAGCACGAACTGCCCTCCAGCCAGCCTGTTGTCGGCACGGGCGGCCAGTTCGTCAAGCCCACCCTTCCGAGCTTCTCTCTAGATGGCCGCGTTGGTGTCGTCACCGGCGGTGCACGAGGCTTGGGTCTCGTCATGGCTCAGGGCATGGTTTTCTCTGGCGCTGACGTTGCTCTCGTGGACATGAATGGTTTGTGTTCTTCCTTTTTTCCTTCTTTCTTGATTCGTTCATATTGAATTCAATAATTTTTTTTTTTTTTAAAAAAAAAAGAGCCTTCACAAAGGCCCCGCAAAGCCCGACGAAGCACTAACGCGTTTTTCCTGTATCAGAGGAAGAGGCTCAGAAGCAAACAAAACTGCTCATGGATGCTTTCATTCGAGAAAACCCCAATGCTGAGCGGTATGTGTCATTTCACACTCCGGTGTCCCCTTTTCTCTCTCCTCCAATGGCATCGCCTTCCACTAAACAAGAAACGCTGTAGCATCCCCCGCGTCACCGCCCACTATGCCGACGTGTCCGACCCCGAATCCGTCGAAACCTGCATCGCCCAGGTCGTCGAGCGGCACGGCAAGATTGACCACCTCGTTACTTCGGCCGGCTTTACCGAAAATTTCGAGGCCGTCAAATACCCCATTGACCGGATGCGAAAGCTGTGGGCTGTCAACGTCGACGGCACCTACCTCTTTGCCACCTCGGTCGCACGCCATCTCATGGCACGTAATGCCCCGGGAAGCATGGTCATGATTGGCAGCATGTCGGGCTCGATTGTCAATGTTCCCCAGCCTCAGGCGTAAGTCTAACTGAAATTCTGGCGTCAAATCGAATTGTGTGTGAACCAACTATATTCTGGCCAAAACCAAGTATTAACCACCTCGAGCGAGGATAGTCCTTACAACGCCGCCAAGGCTGGTATCCGTCATTTGGCTGCTTCCTTGGCTGTCGAGTGGGCCAGCGCTGGCATTCGCGTCAACTGTATTTCCCCGGGATACATGCTCACTGCTCTGTAAGTTGATTCCCCTTTTCTCTTCTCCCCTTTTCGAAAGATCTACAAAGAAGGCGGCGCCGGGGGAGACGAGTCCCTGTATTGCTGGAAATAATAAACTAACTCGCACGTTCCCCTCGCAGCACTGAAAAGATCCTCGACGAAAACCCCGAACTCAAACAGAAATGGACGTCCCTCATTCCCCAGGGCAAGATGGGCCAGCCTAAGGATCTAATGGGTCCCGTCTCCTTTCTGCTCTCCGACGCAGCCGGTTACGTCACCGGCGCTGATATCCGTGTCGATGGTGGATACACCGTGACGTAAGAGATCAGTGGTGTGCTTTCCCATTGGAAGAGCCACATTCTATCCCTCGGCCCCAGACGCCCCACCCTTTTACTTTCCAGCCAGGGCGAGAAGAATGAAAAAAAAAAAAAAAAAAAGAAGAAGAGAAGAGAAGTAAAGCCAGAAGCACATAAGAAAAGGAAGAAGCACAATTTAGAATAGACATCAGGCCTGGTTTATCACGGCGTTTCGGAGTAGTGTATTTGCATCAAGACACACGGCTGTTTGGATTCTTCCCGACATCATGTGGTCTTCTTTCTCTCTTTCTCCTCAATTGTCTTGTCATTGCGTGGTGTTTTTGGACAGAAATTGAGACGGCTTGGGTGCGATGCACACGGTGGCACGGGACGACATGGTATATATGATCCGCGATGCGTACGACGCGATGCATGATGCATTACGATCAACTGCGCGGGCCCGGGTTCGTAATCATGGGTGAGCAGCCGTGCCATTACCGCGATTGCTCGTGATAAACGCATGTTCCCTGCTTCCATGAGGCTGTATAAACGGATCCTTATCGAAGGGTTATTGCCGAGTTTTCATGGTCCTTGTATTGGGACTCGGGGTGGCGCGCCATGGGACATGCCTGCCGCGAGTACATCGCGTCATGTCCCGTCACGGTAAGTGAAACTTGGAACGCCTGGCATTCAACCAGATATATGTATGTATGTATATACAAATACAGTGTTTAAAAAAAAAAGATTCAGCCGACGACTAGACACATCTGTCAATCCTGTCCCTTTATATTCTCAGCCAACGCATGCCCATCACATATCTGGTGGCTTAAAAAAAACAAGGGGGGGAAGAGTGGGAGAGCCACAGGAATGACGCCCATTCGTCATTTTTTCGCAACTTTGGACCCCCTCTCCCGCGTTTCCCTTATCTTGTTTTTTTTATTTGCCAATCGGAGTCTTGGACACAAACACGGGCCAGGCCGGCTGATGGGGGTGGATGTGGATGCTAACCAGCTAGAGGTGGATGGAGATGGAGATGGAGATGACGAATGGCGACTGGTCGCTTTCATGTCGTGAGATGCGGCGTGGGCGTGGGTGCCAGGGGCTCTGCTCGGTTTGGCTGGACTGGCCTGACGGGAATGAGAGCCAGGTTTTGTTGTTTTCTTTCTCCCCTCAACGTATGGCTTACTCGGTTTCTCATAGCTCAAAAGACTTGGGACCGAGCTGAACGCCGGACTACAGAGTGGAGACTAGAGGCGACGAGCACACCGACCGAAGCTTGGTCCGTCACTGGCTTCGTCACTGGCTTCGTCACTGGCTTCGTCAACCACGGCCGAGTGCTGATTAAATAATGTACAATCCTGGAAGACTCCGTGGCAAAAGAATACTTTTACAGCATGTGGTGTGTATGGTGCTCTATTCTACAACCGAGTCGCCGCTTGCGTGCTTCGGCCGGGACCAGGAAAAAAAAAAGAACAAAGAAGTCTCAGAAGCACTAGCGAACAAGACAAAACGGGGCATTGTTGGACAAAGGGCGGCCATATCCAAGAGAAGCCGGATATTTTTCATTCTCAGCGCGCGGCAGAGACAGGCTAGCAGGTCGCAGCAAACGTTCTATCGCGCGTCTGGTCCGGTCTGGTCGGGTGTGTTTGGGTCCTTGGCGCCATGCCCGCCCAGCCTGGGTTTTGCAAAATGAAAAGCACGATGAACCTCTTTTGGCGAATTGACAACCCGGTCAACGTTTGTTGGCGCGCGCTGCGTAGTCGCGTTGCGTGCTCCAGTGCTCCCCGAATCCTGTTGGTCCATGGTGCCAACCTTTATGGATGGTCATCATGGTATGGTGATTGTGTTGGTTATTTCCTTTGCCGAGGTTCGTCACAGCAATGCTAAACAAGGGCTGGTTGGATGAGTGTTGTTTGCCCTTGATATGTCTTGGTGTCTTGGTGTCTTGGTGTCTTGGTGTCTTGGTGTCTTGGTGTCTTGGTGTCTTGGTGTCTTGGTATCTTGGTATCTTGGTATCTTGGTGTCTTGGTATCTTCGTGTCCTGCTGTCTTGCTGTCTTGCTGTCTTGCTGTCTTGCTGTCTTGCTGTCTTGCTGTCTTGCTGTCTTGCTGTCTTGCTGTCTTGCTGTCTTGCTGTCTTGCTGTCTTGCTGTTTTGCTGTCTTGCTGTCCTGCCCCTTCCCCATTCCCCCGCCCTTTTTGTCCACCATGTGTTCAGTCCAGTCTCGTCACGAGATCCCCTTGCGAAACCCTTTTCGATGGGTCAGGGACGGACCCGGCGCTCGAGCAGGGCTCCCCCTCACTCAAACCCCTTCTGTCTCGTTGCATAGAAACCAGACCTTGACTGTGGAGGGAATCTCAATTATCTGGTCCAGAAGTTGTTGCAATACGCTTGTGATAAGCTGCGGGGGCGTCCAAGTGAAGTGCCTCCTCTACGGAGTATGTGAGTTGACTGGCCGTGTGTGCTCGCTCCTTCCGCGCAAGAGAATCAGGATGGAAACAGAGTCGCGATGGGCGGGTGCTTGGCCACCACCTCCTTCCCTCAGTGTCCGTGTGGTCGGTCTTGTGCTGTCCGACACCGCTCCGACCACCGACCACCGACCTCCGACCAGCTGCAAGACTCTGCTGCCAACTGCCAACGCCAAGCGCCATTGCCAACTGACAACTGCCAACTGCCAAACCGGACCCGACCAGTCCAGACCCGTCCAGTCCAGTCTCAACATGATGAACCAGACAAACTTGATCCGTCCCTCATTCTTTTGGGCACCTGAAACCCCCAGCACTGCCCCCCCCCCTCCCGCCCCTTTTCGTTCCTGTCTCTCCCCCCTCCTCCGTCCCCACATGCCCTGTGCTGACGCCGTCCTGTCTGGTCTGCTTCAACTACTCACTCACTTGTCATCACGACTCACCACCAACGCCGACCAGCCAACGCCGACCACCTGCGCGGGCAACCAGCGCCGACTAACTGCGTCCTCGCCAGGTCATGCGCAGCAATTGAACCTTCTGTTCGCGGCATTCTTCATCGCAAACGAGACGACAACGGCCTGATTCCACACAACACCTTGAATCAGCAACGTGAACGTCATTTCATTGGCGCTCAATCAGCCCTTTCACCTTCACCTTCAACTGCACATTCGCCCTCGCCTTTGCTTCGCCTTCGCTCTCGCCCTTCGCGCGCTGAGATCTCTTTCCTCTCTGGTCTTTCACAAGTCGCAACACTTGCTCGCTCGAGCCGCTTGCTCTTCTTCGGCCACCATGATCGGCTGGTCAAGACAAACATAGTCCCAACCAGTGCCGTGTGTCAGCATCGTCATTCATCCCTCTCTCGCACAAGGCCCAGGCAGAGACTCTGATCCACTCGACTTCTTTTCTGAGCCTCGGCCGTTGCCAATCAAAAGATGGACTCCGGCGTATCCATGATTTTACCCAAAGGCATCGTAGTCAATACCACGAGCGTCTACCGGGAAGTGGCCAGCTACCCCATTGTCCCGGCGGCCAAGATATGGGAGTATTGGCATGGTATGTGGCCTGTTTCCATTCAGCCCAAGAAAGAAAGCTGTGCTCTGCAAATGCTCCCCGGCCTGTGCTGGCGCCAAAAAGCAACAAGAAGAAGAAAAAGATGCAAAAGAACAAGAAAAAAAATAAGGAAATCAAAACTCACATTACATGTGCGGCAGTGTATACTATAACAAACAAAAAGCTCAAAGATCCCACGGCCCGGCGTCTCGAAAATTTTTGGTGGCAGGTCTGGGGGAGCGATCGCAGATATCTCAGCGGCCGGGCACTTGCCAGGATATACGAGAACATATCCGTTGGCCATGCCTTCGTTCCTCTCCACGGCCCCCCCAATCGCTGGGAAGGCCCTGACGTGAGTTTCCCTAGCTTGCTTGCTTACTCTTCCTGGCTTAATTTGTTGTTTCAAAGGTCTATCCTCTCACTGACGAACCATCTTCAGGTTCCACCATTGACCAAGCAGCTCATAGTCGCACAGCTCAATAACGCACATGAGTTTACACAGGACTGTCTGGAGCCGGCCCGAAGGGTTTCAAACGATGTGCCCTCCAAAAATCTATCATCAAGTGCATCAAAACCTCCACCGTCGCATCCTATTCTAAAAAAGACTCGAGGCCCGTCGGTCACAGGAGGTCCTCGTCCGACAGCTCGATTTGCGTCCCCTTCTCCCGAGTCTAACCACGAGGAGACAAAGAAAAGTGATATACCCTCGCTAGGAAGCTCGGCCACGGCGACTGAAACTGTATCTACTGCTAATCAAAACCTCATGGTAGCTTCGAGACCATCAGCTTCATCCTTATCTTCATCGACAACAGCGACATCGGCAGCGACAGTGACGACAACACCTACAAAACCACCAACAACAAACTGTCCAGTCTCGAACAAAAATCGCAGTCCTCAGATTCCGACGACCATGGCAGGAGTTTCTCGGGCACATCCTTCAATCAAAGAGCCTTCGCCACATGCTCAAACACAGAATAGAATAAAAGCACCGGTATTTGAGTGCTCTGCAGGTGCTGCGGGTACTACTACAAGATCCGAGGCACGAGAAATTGGCCAGAGCATTGGCAAATCTTCAAAACTCAGCGCCAAGGCAGCAGGAAAGCAACCAGTGGTGGCAAGAACAGCCAGCACCGACTTGACCAGAATATCTGTAGGCGCAAATCGACCGACATTGCCGACGGCCGTGTCTACGCACTCAAACTCCCTCGCACGAAACGCCTATGAGCTGCGGTCACCTGCTTCCACCAGATCCATGTCAATAAGCCGAAGTGACACAGACAATTCCTCTACCACGGACTCAGTTTCCGATTCCTCGTCCATGATAGTCCGGTCTATGACCCAAAACGGTTATGGACGCAGGCCCTCGACACAAAGCTTATTTACCAGCGCAACTGCCAGCACTACAACCGTTGCAGCTCAAGGTCAAATCATAGATCAGGCAGGATCCTTGCCAACATCTAGGATTCTCGATCAGCAAGAGAGTATGGTAGGAGCTGCCGACCTTAACTCTCGACGGTTCGCCACCTCCCACTTAGATTCACGCATGCTGCCCACTCAACCCAGCCAAGTTGCAAGTGTGCCCATGGGTCGGACCAGAAGTCAGTTGAAGCTTCTGTTGGAACGAGAAAGGTCTCGTGGCGATAAGTCACGTTTTCACATATAAAGAAACATTCATGAATCATGCGCTACCGTTTTTCTCACTCGTTGTAGAGAAGGATTGATTAATGGGCGCACATAATCGTCATTGAAAATCGAGCAGATTATATATCCACCCCGTCTCGCCAGTATTTTCTGCTCACTTCTTTTTCTTCTTTCCTGCTTTTCCCCCTGGCCTACTTGTCCCTTTAACCCTTTAAAGAGAGAGAAAGAATCACTTGACACGTCTATCTGTTACGCCACTACAGAATATCTCCAGAACAAGCAACACACAAGCTTCTCGTACATATTTTCTCACCACAGTAGCATATGGCCGATTTGCGCGGATCGCACCCTTTTTCTGTTTTTTTTTCCTTCTTTTTTTCCCGTAGTAAGAGCCACGACAAATAAGGATTCCAAACTTTTGGTCCCACGCAACTACGAGCTCCTAATTCTTGTGGACTCATTTCTTGCCCCCCCCAATCTAAGCATAAATATTTGATAAATTTACACACCTTGCTGTATTGTGGTAAAAGAACAGAAATAAGCACACAGGCACGTTTGATACGTTCAAGTTTGACTTCAGCACACATGACCATAGCTTGGGCGTAAAGACAGGGAGAAAGAGATGGATGCAGGACCTGGCACTGCATCAACATATATCTATATACTTCGCCATGCACTAATCCGTCCTCATTGGCATTCGGCATGTGATTCTTCTTTTCTCCCTCTATTTCTTTCTTTCTTTCTTTTCTTTTCTTTCTTTCTTTCTTTCTTTTTTTTTTTGCGTATTGTTTTTGTCATGAATGCACTGGTGAGCAGCATGTAGTGAAAGCGTCTATTTGCAACTTGGATTCGAAAAGGAAGGAAAGGAAAGAACAGAGGAAAAGATAAAGTCTTATCACCGGATTATTCTGTCTAGATTTCAGTACCATATCTCTTTGATATTTTTTTTTCTTCGTTTTAATGCATCTGCACCCGAATTCTTCCACCCCCTCAGTATTCACTTGTTCCAATTCCTTTTTTTAATTATCAATCTTACCTTTATTTCCAGTTCTTAATTTAGGTTTTGTCGAAAAGGGGGATCCCAGCATTGAAATAGAATCGGTCTCGGTTCACAAAGTCAATCAGCGTAAGAATGTCGTCGCAACGAATCCTTTTCGTATTCTCGTACTATTCCTTTCTTGTTCCTCTTTCTATCCCCGGGGGGTGAAATGCCGACATCTCATCAGCCGTCGTAGTGCTGGAAGCACTTGTTTACCTTTTCCCTCTTTTCCCTCTTGTTTCACGCTAAAAAAGTCATATAGAATTATTGCTTTTCTCATCACGTTGCCACGACATTTCATTAATTTCCCTCGTGAAATATGTTGTTTCACCACAATGCTGTACGGTGTCCCCCTTCTCGTCATCGGGAACATATTATCGTCCCTGCCGGATTTGTAGTAATGATCCGAAGGACGACAAGCGGACGCCGTGATCAGCCTTATACGCAAGGAGGGGAAAAAAGAAGTCTCATCATCATGGAGTTGTACTACGAGTTGGTCGCCCAGCACGGAGAAACCAGAGATATCGTAATTAAAACCGATCCCAATTGATCACCTGTCCATTATATGTATATATAAATATGTATATAGATTCCCAAATAATGCATGATGCCCAATCAACCTGTGAGTTTAAGCCTGGGCTTGGATTAGTTTAATAAATACACGTGAAATGAGAAGATAACAAAACACCGGGGGAAAAGAAACTTGAGCCAAGTCGGGCTGAGTCTTTCATTGGCAACAATGGAATGTACATTTTTCCCGCGCACCGCCGTCAAACCACAGAACTCTACCAAGTCCAAAAAAAGGGACTCGCGTGGCAGGGAGTCCAAAGTGCCACCAGACGATAGAGCACCACGCTGTCTAGTCGTGGATACCAAACATCTTCCGCAGCGCACCAAACTTTTTCTTTTTGGTTTGTTGGGGTTGCTGCTGAAAGCCAGCCTCAGCCAGTCCGGCGGGGATTGGCGGGACGGCTTCATTCGCATCGATTCGGGCCTGACCAAGGCTAATCACGCCGTGCGATGTACTTCGGCGGCGCAAGAAGAAACTCTTCTTTGATGATGTTGCGCCGCCACCAGCAGTGGATGGTCGTGATGGCGTTCTTGGCCTGTCATTCTCTGCATTGGCATTCTCTGCATTGGCATTCTCTGCATTGGCATTCTCTGCATTGGCATTCTCTGCATTGGCATTCTCTGCATTGGCATTCTCTGCATTGGACAACGGCCAACTAGGACCGCCCTCATCCTCAGGGCTTCGTGCCAAAGCATTGTCTATTCGTGCTGCACCCTCAGCCATCTCCTTGGAGACCTTGTCTGGCGTGCCCTTCTTGCGACGGAGGATGGACATGAAACTACCTCGTCGGGAAGCAGGTCGAGCCATGTCGTTCGGAGGCAAAGGTTCTATGGTGCCACGACCAGACCAGCTGCGCTGGAGTGACGGCGGCTGTCCGTTAGCTGAAGTTGAAGCTTCGTCACGCTTGGAGCGTTGAATGGCGTCATCGCCAGCAGTATGCTCCGGCGAAGCCACTTGGCGATTCAGCATGCTGAGACCCGACCCACTGCCGTTACGAAGAGACTTGGACAAGCCGTGACTCTTCGGCAGTGGCGCAGGTTCCTCATCATCGCTGGAGTCGACAAATCGGCTTTGGAAGAACGAAGGGCCACTGTCTTCTTCGTCACTCGAGTCGGCGAATCGGCTTGTCCCCTTTGACTTTCTGCCGAGTCCCAGACCCGGAGACTTCTTAAAACTGTTCCTTTTGAGGCGCGAGCTAGAGGATGCTGGCCGGTCTCGAAGCGATTGGCGCATCAAGCCGGACCCGCCACCTGTTGGTGAAGAGGTCTGGGGAGAGGGTGATGAGAAGGAGCTCCCCCTGAAGCCTGGTGGAGAGAGAGAGCGCAGGCTGAAGCGCTTGGCTGAGGAAAGAGGCGTGGAAGGCTCACGCAAACTTGACCGCATCGACATTCGAACATGATGAGAGTCATTTGACACTGATGTGGACCTCTTGCGCTTAAAACTGCTTTCACTGTCGTCTGAGCCCCGACGTCGCCAGGTAGGTCGAATGGTTGTGGAAGAGTCGAGGTCCTCCGATGACATGGTTTTTTTGTGGCTTTTTGCAACACCCTTTGTCGGCGGCGGCTGATATGACGCAGGTCGGCCGGAGCTGGACAACGCCGGACGCAGGGTTTCACCGTTCGATCGACTGGCTCGCAATGACTGCCGCATAGTTATCCTAGGAGATTCGGATGGAATTGTGGCGGACACTGCTCTTGGGGCAGGTGTTTCTGCGTTCCATTGTCGAGCAGCCGACTTCGTGGTGGCTTGTCCATTCCTCATTGACTTTCTCATCACCCCGGGCCTTTCTGGCTCTGGCCCCATATCTGACGGCTTCGGGCCCGCAGGTTCTGCTCGCATGGATTGACGCATTGAACTGCGTTGCTTTGCTTTAGGGCTATCTGCAGACGTCGCCTTTGCCTGGGTTGCAACAATGGAGGCTCGTTTAGCGGATTGAGCCGCCGCATTCAACTCTGGCTCGTCCTCGTCGTAGTCATCCTCCTCATAATTCTTCCCATCTTCGTTGTCGTTAAGGTCTTTTGCCGGCCGCTGTGTGCCACGTTGAACCTGATATAATCTTTCTGTATTCAGAACTGGCGCAGCCATGAGCGGTGCCGAGTGGGGAGCTGTAGTTTTACTAGTGCTTGCCTCCTCGCCAGTTTCTGAAAGGGCCTCAATTTCCAACTGACGACGTTTTTCGATGGACAAGCTTTTCCAATATGCTTTCGCGTTTTCCCAATCACCGGGGGCTGGCATGTCTGTTGATTCAGCTGCGGTTCCTATCGCCGACTGCGTCGGTTCGTCCATCTCCGCCGACCTGTCCGTCTCAGGGTTCCCTCCAGCATCCTTTTTAGAAACCTTGCCGGTCGAGGGGCTGTCGACGACCGCGTCCAGGGATAGAAATCCTTCACCCTCAATCTCCTCGGGGTCCTCGTGAACTTCACTGAATCGATCAACCTCCTTTCCCTCTTCGTCTTCTTCTTCTTCTACTTCAGCTATAGCAGTAATGCTAGCACCAACAACATCGGGCTCTCCAGTGAGGCTTGGTATAAGTATCCCTGGCCCGTCCGATTTGTCATTGATGTCTGCCTCATCTGTGGGGGCGACTCGAGTATTGGGAAAAAATCCGGGCGGACACGCGTCAGATGAGCTAGTAGCGCCTGGACTTGGCTGGGTAACCGAAATCGTAGGAATGACTTCATCCACCATGGACTGCACCGCGATGATTTTGGACGGGGTCACAGCGGCTGCAGCCATGGTCTGATTTGATGGACTCGCTGTGCTTTGGTGTTCTGTTTCGTCTTCGGATTCTGTCGCATCGGTATCAAAATCATCGTCGGAGCTTTCTGTGCGGGCGCTTTGTTCCTCCTTGTTTTCGTTGGATGGTAAGACCACCGGGAGAGGCTCTCGGTACTTCGAGATGTTAGCAGCATTTCTCAATGCCAGGTCCTGCGAAACAGGCGCTGAAACCGTGGCGTCTGTAGATAGACCTACAGCGGTGGTCGGAGATCCATTTTCGGCAGCAGTAAACGACCGGTCCGAAGGACGAACTAGCAGCCGCTCCTCTGGTTCCCTAATCTTTTTCTCGCGAACGCTGCCGAACTGAGGTAAAGCCGGTCGAGGCGTCATGGTTTCGTCCTCGGCTAGAGTGACACTTTCCTTTCTGCCAAATTTGGACACAACGCTGTGCCACGACTTCTTGGTTTGAGGACTCGGAATTAAAGGAGATTCCGTTCGCTGAGGCGGCGCAGCTTCGCCAACGACAACAGTGCTTGTGTCATCCCAGCTGACTCGCACGCTCCTCTTTCGCGCTAGTGTTGCCTCCTCATGATCGTGAGAACCTAATCCACGGCTGCCAGAAGCCTCCGAGCCATCGTCAGAGGGAGACACGCCTCTGGCACTCGCGGCCGCAAGTTTCAGAGCCGACTTTCGAGGTGATACTGATCGAGCCGGTGGTTCGTGCTTAACAACCAGTTGATCACCATGCAACGCGCTGAAATGGGCGGATCGCGCCGGGCTCTCGGATTGTACTCTGCTGTGGCGAAATCTTTTCTCGGCTTGGTTTTCAGGCGTCTGGGTTCTCGACTGAGACACGCCAGAGTTTCCGATAGCCATGATAGTCTGCCGCCGATGACTATTTTGCGCCTCTGCTCCTTCAAACTGCGGCTCTTCCTTTACTACTGACGGCTTCTTGACAAGGGAAGGTCTGTTTTCAGCGGTTTGCTCCCTGTCCATCGATTGCTGGTCCACAAAGACGGCTTCGGCCCGCGGGGCCAACATTTCCTGCTGCATCTTTTGCTTTCTATTCTTTTTCTTTTTCTTTGGCACAGCATATTCGGGTGGTGATAACACGACCCCAGAAGCCACAGAGGGTACAAAGGTGGGTTCCGAGCCGATGCTCGACTCCGACTGAGGAGGGGGAACGCAGTCTTGAACTACTTTTTCATCCAATACAGCGGCAATGGTTCTTCCATTGACGTTGCCCTTGGAGAGATGCGAGCCAGGTCTATCCAAGCCAGTAGACTTCTTCTTCTTCTTGGGCTTTTCCAGTCCTTCGCGCGCATCTTCTAAGCGACCCACGAGCTCAATTCTAGGCACCATCCGTCGCGAGTTCGGGTCGTATACGAGGGTATGTTCGTCGAAGGAAGAAGAACAAGGGGACAAAGCCCTAGCCCGAGGGTAAGAAAAATTGATCGAGGGACTGACGCTGCCGGGGCGCAATTCAGAAACATACGTTGGGGGAAGTATTGGTGCTACTGACTCGGCGGCCCTTGGTCTGGCGTCTCTAGCGGTCGCAGCACCAAACCAAGATGGTTGGCCGCCATCTTTGAGCTTCTGACTCGCGGTCCTAAACGGTTGTGTCTGCAACGCAGCTTTCTTTGGGCCCTTGATCTGGCGGTTAGTTTGCTGGCTGGCCATGATCTGGTCAACACTGGGCATTGCGGGAACAGGCGGCACATGCTCCCTTGGAGCTGGACTGCGACCTGGTGAGGGTGTGCGAAAAGTCCGCTCCATCATCGAACCCACACTGGGGGATCTGGAGAGTTCGCGACGTCCTCTCACACTCCCGGCGAGAGAGTTGACAGAGGGGCTCCGCCTGCGGACTCTTTTTGACTGTACCTCTGCGACATTCGTCGGGGTCATTGGCCGTGCCCTGAGAGCGGCAGCGGCAGCGGCCGAAGACAAAGACGAGTTGGAGTCGCGGCGACTCATGAACACCGCTGCTGCTGCGGTCGCGGCATTAGGATCCGCCGTTTCCCTGGTTAAGGGCTAGAGGAGAGTGTATTAGCATGTCGGTCCCCGAAGCGGCTGATTTGATTGACAATAGCGAGCAAACTCGTCTGGTCCAGTGTCATGCGGCGCGACAGGACGGAGTACGTGACAGACAGCCAACCCGGCGATATGTCGAGGTCCGGCGCGCGAAAGGCAGAGGGAGCTACAGAGCAAAGCCATGCGACAAAGAACGCATGTGTGGCTTGTGTGTGTGTGTTATGGATTGCGTGGGTTGTATGAACTGGGCATTGATGGCATCGTAAAGCGTATGGAGCGTAACTTACTTGGGCTGGACGGTGCCGCCTCCGTGAACCTCCAAACATCGTGGGTGGTACGACCAAGAACAAGAAAGCGAGGCCCGAGGCCGATAGTGACGGTGAGCTTTCTCAACAGCAGCAGGTGGGCATGAACGCCAAGAGGTACGTATGCATGTACATGTGTATGTATGGTGTCGGGAGTCAGACAGGGCAGGAGGACCGATTGTGACAATTTTGGAAGAGGAAATTTAGGTTGCGACGGATGCACCGGAAAGTAGGAAAGGATACTGAAGGAAAGGAGAGGAAAGGAGGAAAGAGTGTGTTGAAGTGAAGTGTGGCGTGGTGAAGCGTGGTGAAGTGAATTAGATCAAAAGGGAAATGCTGCTGGAGAGAGGCTCGGCGCGGCGGAAGGTCGATGGAGCGATTATCGGGCGCACGTCGTAGCGCATCTCGGATCGGAGCGAAGGGCCGGATGTAGATGAGGTAATGAAATCTTGATTCGGCGAGTCAGAAGAAGCAAGATGCGATTAGGGTCGAGTTCGTTGCTGTGCCGGCGAGGAGCCAAGAACAAGCGTGGGTGGGCGAAGGCGTGAGAGGAGAGATGGTGAGGTCTGCGTCGGCGTCGGCGTCTGCGTAATGAGGCAAGCACCAGATGGGCGGTTCCAAGACGAGGCATCTGATTGGCCAAAGTTTAACCTCGAGCACCAACTGTCGAACGGGTCTGGGTCTGGGGCTGGCTGGTCTGTGCCCGCCGCCGTCAGTCAATATGAACACAGGCAATGGTCGCAAACGGCCGGCCAATCCACGCGGACCGTCACACGGCGGCCCCACCATGACGACACTCGTCACAGCACTCAGCACCACCCAGCACACTCAAGCTGAGTTGAGTCAATGTGAAGCTAGCTTCTTGGGAGGGCAGGAGCGCTTGGTCTCCCGAGTCCGAGTCCTCCTGCCTCCTCCTCCGTCCCCGTCTCGTCTTCTCTGCCTCCTCTCCTCCTCTCCTCTTCTCCTCCTGTCCTGTCCTCCTTATACTAGAAAGAACAAAAAACAAAAGAACAAAAGACCAAGGAGATACTCGCCTACATGCTATGACCGCCACGTGGCTCTCCGCCCAATTCCTCTCCAGCACATGTTTTGTGCAGGTGTTCATCACCAAGGGTTATGACAAGGTAGAGTCTGTCCTTTGCTGCAGTGGAAATCGGTACGGGGGAATCATTCAATGTCAAGGTCACCCTCCAAACCATGAGTATGGCATACCACAACCGGAATGTGAATCTGTGAAACTGGTCCAAGTATAGATACCAAACATCCATGATTCACGATCCATAACTGCGAGGGTCCTCCTCGATAATGGCAAACCAGCCGATCATGTGCCCCAACACAAAGCTCTCACGATGAAAACACAAGTCTTTCGAGACGTGAAACCAGCCCGTCATCTCTTCCAAGTTTCTTCTATATCATCGCAACTACCACAATGCATCTAATGACGTGCATTTCCCCCCAAGGCCTGCTTTACCTGCAGCGTTGCAATCAGCCAATTGCCATATGACCCGATGCGATAACCGCCTACCGTAGACAACTTCTTTGCCATCGGAAAGAAAGAGAAACTGCAACTCTTATTCTAATCCCGATTTCGTGGCTAAAGGGACAAGAAAAAAGTGCGAGCACCAAGATCTGCCTGAACCAAAACCCAGCATAGCTTCTCCTTTTTCTCGTACATTTCGGCGCCGCCCTCATCGCCACCAATTTCCTAGTTATATTGGTATAGTCGACGTATGCTTTGTTTGGGTCCTACGTACACACATATATGTTTTTGCTTCTGAGTATGCACACAAGTACAGGGAGACATGTAAAGAACTTTGTTTGTTCATTATTTTATTCCGAAATATTCATTACTTCCAGCACGTACACACGTATGCACTACACATTCCACTTATTACAGTCTGTTTTACAACCATGCAATAACCAACAGGACTACATGCATACCTCGCCATATGCGTCCCGCGTGTACTCTTTATAGAGTAAGTATAAGAGCAGTGTAATACTACTGTATTTAGTCAAATGCAGTCGAAGATATGCCTCTTGTAGAGACTTCCATATACACCCCGCGTGTACTCTTCATAGAGCAAGTATAAGAGCAATGTAATATTACTGTATGTAGTCAAGTACAGTCGAAAGTATGCCTCTTGGAGAAACTTACTTTGTGATCTCCTGGTTTGGACAAGTCTACTCGAAATCTTGTAACTTACCTGATGAGCCGCTAGTCAATAAGGGCAAAATACAGCCATTCTTTTTTTTACCCCTAAAAGTATTGTTCTGCACTCGCTCATGAAGGAAGACTCAAGGGTTCGGGACAATACGAGTAATTATAAGTGGTATCGACAGGGCCTAGATTTTAAGCTGTTGCTACAATTCTAGACAGACAAAGCGCTGGTGCATTCTCGTACTAAGAATCCAGTTTGTATGTCCGCTCACTTTGTCCGACATCGACTACAAGAGAGTTGGCCCCCTTCCACCATATGGAGCCCTTTCCTCACCGAGCAGACTCCACGCTCCCGTCACATCAACTTCCCAGAATGTCCGTAAGTCTTGACACCGCTCACAGAATAATCTTGCATGAGGACTATCACACAAGTGACTCGTGGTCACGGTGCCCCCACGGCCTCATGAGACAACGCGAAGCATTGCTCACCGGTCAGGTCTTCGCTCGGTTGCGCCCTACGTTGCCAGATCCTCCGTCCGGTGGATCTTTCCGTCCAGGTGGAGGTCTACTGGAATGATCTTCGAACTCATCATCATGTTCTTCGTCAGATTGGGTCGATTGACTGTGGCCTTGATGCATTGGCAGTGTTTCGTGATCATCTACCAAGTCTGCCCGGTTATGATCGTCATGAATTTGCCCGCTGGAGCCACCCCTATTCGAGACTCGTCCGCTCTTCTTACTTTTCCGACTCTTTGCTTTGGCCTTTTCCAGTAACCTTTTGCGTTCCGCTTCTTCCTGACGTTGACGACGATCCTTGATTTCATAATCTCGAATCAGGACGCGAGGGGGCTTGCCGAAGATCCGTTCGTATTCGCAAAACTCGCAGATCCACATGTCTTCTAGCTTAGGTGGGTTGTGGTGAAATTCATCAGCAGCAATATATTTTCGTTCGCGTGCTGCTAATGCCAATTCTTTCTCCAGGCGTCGGCGAGCTCTCCTGCGTGAGTGAGCGCGTGACGTATTGCCATCATCGACATTTAAATTGCTAGTAGTGTTCGTAGTCGTTGCTAACTCAGCAGTCTGAGGAAGGAGGTCCTGACGAGACAAGCTGCCTGCTATCTTTTGTAAGCATTGGAAAGGCACAAATACAGCCTGGACCTCACGGAGGTCAAGGAGGACTTACTTGGCCATTGAACAGTTCCTGGCACTTGAGAATCGCATGTGAAAGTGAATTTGGCTGCAGTCGGCGAATTCTGAGGAAAGAGAGAATGTTGCTCGAGGAGGCTTACGTTATCATGCCCTTGTCGCTGAAGTTTCTCGGCATTGGCAATGGCGCTGGATATGATGCCACCGCCTTCGATCGCTATAGTGACTCGTTAATCAGTAAAACAATGACTTGACCAGAAATCAAGTGTAGATGTTGTAAGCAGAGCTACGATTCGGTTGACAAAGCTTAGGAAGGGCCTCTGCACTGGCTGTGGAAAAGAGGAGGCCCTTCCTCCCGTTCTATTTTGTTCTTCCCGACCCCAAGTTGAAATTGTACACAAAAAACAGAAGAGGCTGGCAAGGAATAACCATACCTGGTGGCCATTGCATCCCTCCATCTTTCGGCGTCCGAGTCGGCCAAGAATTATTGTTACAGTCGGAAAGTGTTCGCAATGGACTCCTGCAATTTCTAGAGCGTCCTAGTCTGCCCCGGCCGGATCCTGAGAAGCCTTGGTTATTACCAGCATATCCCGCCAATAATACGTTGCCAGAGGATCCGTGATGTATTTTGTCTGTGCCATGATGGCCCGCAGTGCCTGATGCTGTTGGGCCTGAAGACAAAGCAAGAGCACTGATTTCGCTGCCAAGACCATGAGTCCCATTAACAGACAAGTCTCCGGCGGACGGTATTTTTCTTTTCTTTTTGTTATTGGTATTTTCGAATGAATCATAGCCATCGAGAGATGAACTGGCAGAATGTTGTGGTTGGGAAACCTGAGGCCCTGCGTGTCGCGAGTTCTCTTGCCGAGATGATTCTCGACTGGTTCGGGAAAGGACCTCCGGTCGAGATATGGTCATGAACAGACTTCTATGTTTCGAGTACCCGTCCCTTAGACTGTCGTCATGGGTGCCGGTCTGTTGTGTGGCGTTTGCTGGTTCGTCGTCTTCAATATCGGAAGTTCGAATCGGAATTGAGACATTGATGGTGAAGGGACTCCTCTGCTCTTTCAAGGAATAGGGAAGATAGTGAAAAAGCGGTAGGGTACCCTGTGTAGAAGGAGGAAAGGAGATGGAGTCAGCGACTTCCGGAGACAATCGTTCGCGGAGTCGACGTTTCGGCAGCGGCCGTATTGGCCGGTCTGGAAAGAGAGACGAGACGGTATCTGGTGCCATCATCTGACTTCGCCCTGTTCGGCCATGGCGAGACCGCAATGTTAGCCAGCCGATAGCGACCGAAGCAATGAGTCCCGGAAGTATCAAATGTAGCCTGATGGACGATGCAAAGCGACGCCAAGGAGAAGAGGATACAGCCATGATCAGGCGCTGCCCCGCACTTCGATAGAGTATGAAGAAGACAGCGAGGGAGAAAACAAATAAAGTTGTTGTTCCGCGATAAATTGTGTTTGTAAGCCAAAGATGGGTCTTGACGAGGGTAAAACATACCCATACAACATGGCTAATCCGAAATTCGAAATCGCACGCCCCGCAGGAGCAAGCCCAACTTTCGAGGAAAGTAGCAGTCAGCGGTTGTGGCAGCCGCGTGTAGCAGATAGTCAGACTTCCTGCTACTTCCAGACCCGTCGACTGTCACAAGCGGATGGTCCGCTGTTTCTCGTAGACTATTCAAGCCTCGAACTCCGGGTATCAAAAAAGCCTTACGGCAATGTGAGGCGCTCTCGTTTCGGTTGGGCTCCGACGACGATATCCTGTTCCTGTCAAGAAAAAGATTGATTAGGACGATGCAACGGTTTCGATAGCTCTTCACAAAATGCATCCAGACCACTCACTACTGGAGTGGTAGGTAAGTAGTTGGGGGGATTCTTGATGTTGTGAAAAGCATCGAAGGTGCAAGGGATTAGGGCCGTGGCATTCACGTCGTGGCGGTCTTTCCAAAAAGGACAGGAGCAATGGGGGGTAAATGGCCAGCGCACCAAAAACAGAGCAAGACTCAGCGGTAGGACGCACAAGGCCCAAACAGGCTCCGCGAGGACAGACTCAAGCAGAATCGAAGGACCGAACCGAAGGACCGAACCAAAGAAGAGAGGTGGTTATTCGCAAGGAAGAGGTAAGGGATGGAGCAAGCAATTAAGACGGGGTCGCTCGTCGCAGATGTTGACAATTGGCTGCTACGCTTCTTGTTGCAAATGAAGTGTCTGGTCAACCTGCATGTGGTGCAGGTGCAGGTGCTGTGCTGTGTGCGCTGTGTTGTGTTCCGGCTGCCTGGCTGCTGCCTGTGTCGTCAGTGATCTGGCACGGTACTAGTAGACTCAGCTCAGTCAGCCAGCGGGCAGTACTGTACCTGGGTGGGCACCTATAGGTAGAATCGGTACCTGTTTTGTACCCGCTTGCCTTATGTAAGCATTTTGCCTGCCGAACGGGCTGTGCTTGGTGTCACGAGAGAGCCATGAGCAAAGAGAGTTGAACAGCCCAAAAAAAAAAAAAAAAAAAAAAAAAAAAAAAAAAAAAAAAAAAAAAAAAAAAAAAAAAAAAAAAAAAAAAAAAAAAAAAAAACCGGTATCGAGATGAATTCCTCTGTACGCAGAATCGACAATCGGGGTGTTGGCTCAATATGACGTTAAGGCCGACTAATTCTGGCGATCCTTGAACTTTCCAAGCAGTAGGTACTTACTGCTTGATCTTGATAGTTTGCCGCCGGGTGACAACGACGCACCAGTCTGGGGCACCAAGGCCCTTGTCACTGATTAGCCGAGCATTTTCCTCCCGGCCTGCCATGTCCTGCCAGCATCGCCTCCAGTCTGCTATTATGCCAGTGCTGTCTCGCCGCCGTGCGTGGACTGTAGGCGGACTGTGGTTGGTCTGTGGGCGGGTACATGGCTGGTACCTTGCACAGTCTGCTGCAGCAAGTCCTGGGCCTCAGTCGGCAGCTGCATGTGGTCTGCAGAGCAGAGCGCGCCTACGCTGCCGCCAGCCAGCCAAGCCACGCCTTCCAGCCTTTCCACCGTCTTGTCTCGCCTCTTCTCTTCTCGTCTTGTCTCGTCTCTTCTCTTCGCACCTTCACCTTCCCCTCCTCTTGTGATCCCATTCTCTGCCATGAGCGCATTGGTTCGTCCTCTGGCCTACTACGTCATGACAACTCGTCAATCTCTTCCACTTATTTGCTGCTCTTGTCTCATACCGTTCTCGCCTCTGTGACCAGCTCGCAATCATACTCCTCCCCAAGGTGTTGTGTGGACGACTGATTAGCCATCCAAGTCCAGTCACCTCCAAGCTCGACTCTTTTCTGTCTGTCGTATCCCTTTCAAGACACTTCTTTCTCTATTTTAGATTCTGGGTTCAAGCAACTTTTTTTGCTGAGTTTTTGAAGACGTACGCCATCTACCATTTTCTTCCCCTGCTGTCTCCGCCGGTCTGCTCCCCTCGCGCACGCCATCGCTTCAATGGCACCTCCGTCGCCACGGCGATCTTCGAGAGCTCGCGCGACCGTTTCTCAGTCCCAACAATCATCTACGTCCTCGGGAGCATCCGGACGTGTGGAGAGAAGTACCAGATCAGTCAATAAGCCTTCGTCAGAAAAGTCAACCCCAAGCGTTTCCCTCTCCTCCGAGCCTCTAGACGATTTTGATGACACTCTTCTCGGAAGGAGACGCAAACGTGGTCAACCCGATGAGAACGACCGAACATCACGAATTGATAATCTAGACATGACCAATGGCAGCGACGATATGCAAGAAGACGAGGATGAGGCAGTCCGCTGCCTCTGCGGCTCGGAAGATTACCCCGGCCCTCCTCCAGTCGACGGACCCGACGCCGATATCTTTGCCGCCATAGAGCTCACTGATGAAGTTACTGGATTCTTTGTCCAGTGCGATGTCTGCAAAGTTTGGCAACACGGCGCTTGCGTAGCAATTTTCAGTGCAGAAAGTTCACCAGATGAGTATTTCTGTGAGCAGTGTCGCAAAGATTTGCACAAGATCCATACCGCTGCCAATGGGTACGTATAACTTGCGAGTACCTATGATATTTCATTTTGTGCATGGGCAACCAAGTTGTTTCATCACTTCACTTGCTCCTTATAAAAAGAGAGAGAGGGAGAGAGAAAATCAGAAGAGACCGGACTCGCTAGTTTTCACTTTTCATGTGTCAAAATTTGGTGACCAAATATCTTAAACAATTCACTTTTGGTCACCAGGCTAATATGAACGTTCGTCGCAGACAAAAATACTCGAAATATCTTCCTTTGAACAGACAGTCTCGGACTACTTCCAGAGCCACTTCAATCGCGAAAGACGACAAAGGCGGATCAAAAAGCTCTCGCCCAAGCACAGCAACTCACTCATCGAAACGGCGGTCGACAATGAACAGCCGCGATGCCGCCTACGATGACGAACAGTTGCGCCGGGCTATTGAAGCTAGCAAAGAAGAAGGCGGTCAGGACGCGCTCGACCTTCTGACGCGGCGAGTTAAACGAGGGAGAAGTGACAGCGAAGAGTGTGTAAACTCAATTGTCGTTTTTTTTTGGGTATTGGCTCAATATAGCAATGCTAACACGCTCTACAGGAACAACAACATGAGTGTCAAGCGCCAACGCACAAGGTCTCGGTCTCCTACTCCGCCAATCGAAAAATCGGACGGAAATATGGACGGCGATGCTTCGGATGACGACGCGGAAGCACGAAACGGATCTAAAAGAACGAAAAGCAGTAGATCTCAGCGAGAAAAGTCCGAAAAGGAAGATAAGGACCGTCAACGACAAGAGGCCGCAAACAAACGCAAGGGCCGGGCGGAACGTCGCCGTGCAGAAGGTACCATGATGTCGTCAAAATTTGCTCAACCTCTTTCTCCAAGTTGCTAACGTTCTATCCCTTTTTCTTTTCCCTTTCTTCTTAGACTCGGACCCTTCGGAAGAGATAGTTATGGCATCTGCCAAATTAGCACAACAAAAACCTATGGAATCCCCAACCAAAGAAAAATCGCCCTCACTTGCCCCCGCACCCGATACTCCACCCACATCTCATCCTATAAGCGGTAGCTCTCATAAGAGGGGAGCTCGGAGCAACAGAAGGGGCAAGGGAAAGAACCAGTACACGAAAGATCGTGACGTTGACGAGGGCTCACCCGCTCGATCCATGTCGAGGGACATACAGAAGGGGGATGAAGCAACAACCACGGGTCATTCTAAGTCATCTGTGAACGAACACAAGACCTCCAAAGGAAAATCGAATATGGCTAGTAAGATGAGTATGCTCGATATGAAACGCCGTGTGGCCGCCATCATGGAGTTTATTTCACGGACGCAAGTTGATCTTGCTACTGAAGCGCCCCTAAGCCAAAGTTCCAGTGGCCAGGAAACCCCTCAAGAAAAACCAGAGTCTGTTCAAACAAGCAGCGAAACTGCCAACAGCGACGCCCCAGATACTTCAGATTCAAGTCGTTTCAATGAATTGAACTGCATGGAAATGATGGATGTTCTGACGCGTGATATGGTCAGATGGCAGAACCAGTACGCATGACGGGCTACTGTGAGTTGCTGCCAAAGCATGATTCACGAGATTGGAAAGATGGTTCAGTTTCTTTTAATTTTGGAGTCTCATTTGGTGGAGAATGGGCATCCTTTTTTTTTTCTTCTTATTATTATTGTTGTTGTTGGAATGGTTTCGGGCGACATTTGGCACGACGGCGTTGGATTGGTTCTTGCATCTTTGGTGACGCAGCGAAAGAGGGCGCAGCGTAACAGCACGGGATACCTGCGTTATTGCTGGTACGGCGACAAGAACAGTCGCGATGCACTAGAAGTTTCAAAAATCTACACGAGCGGTCCAGACGCGTAAAAGACGGAGGAGCTATGGGGCGCGAACTCGTGTGTTGTCGTGTGGAATTTGTCCCTCCTCCTCGTCGTCTTTTTCTTCTCTCCTGTTTTTTTTTCTCATCACTGTCTCTATTTTGAGCTGCTCTTTTCGCTCACTCTGCTAATATACCCTATCTAAACGTTGAGTGGCAAGGCCAATCTGTGAAATTTTCTTTTTTTTTTTTTTGAAAGTTGGCGAAGAGGCTGAAGATAATGACTTTTGTTCGTGGAATCGTTGTCATGGCCCGTCGGCCCGTCAAGGTGGTTTCCTGATGAACGTTTGCGTTTACATATGGTGTATTGTATATGGCACAGTTTGTGGTCATTCCTACAAAAAGAAGAAATGTTCGACTCGTATCTCTTGGAGAAAAACCTGTGTCGTGCTTCTTGATATTGATGCTGTTTTTGTTTGATATGTTTTTTTTTTTTTGAGATTGGATTCGGTTGGATCTATTCTCCGAGTTTTTCTCGCTTCCTAGCCTCCTTTTGTGCCTTTTTCGCCCGGTGTAGACTGAGTGCTGGGTGCGCCAACATGAGCTCATGGGCATGGATGTCGGCGTCCCCCAGTTCATCTAGCACATATCTGCCCATCTTGCCCTCTCGCCACAGCGAAAGAAACCTCGCAGCGGCTTCCTGCCAGTTGGGCAGGCCACCGGTCTTGAGCTTGCCGTCTCGTCTCGCCACGGCCGTCAGGAAGTCATTGACATCGTTGGTGGGCTCGCAGTAGCGGGCGTAGAGGGCAGGATCCCAGTGGTTCATCCGGAACAGCAGGTAGTCGGCGAGGACTTCATCGGGGATCAGACCCTTTTTGATGCCGTGCGCCAGCGCGACCTTGATCATGGTCTCTCCATCCTGGACATAGGGTTGGAAAATGCCGGGCGTGTCCAGGATGTAGACGCCGGCGCCGACACCGCCTTTCTTGTCCTCGGGGGGGACGATGCGCACCGCCGTGCCGACCTTGCGCGTCACGCCGGCCTGGTCGCCCGTCTTGGCCGCCTTGGCCATCTTCATCTTTTTGCCCGTCGACGAGGGCGACGAGCCGGCCCTGCGGAGCGCATTGAGCAGCGTGCTCTTGCCGACGTTGGGCATCCCCACGACTAGGGCGCGCAGGCCCGTCAGGGATTCCTGCTGTTCGGCCAGGTCGCGTAGTCGCTTCAGAAGCGACGCCGTCGTGGCGGGCTTGTCCTTGTCCCAGAAGATGACTTGATCGCCGCCGCCATGCTCGCCATGAAGTCTCCGCAATATCTGTTTAGCGCGAGTCGTGTCGGCGCCCAGATCCGTCTTGGTGTACACGATGAGCCGGTCCCGGCCGGCGATGGTGTCTTCCAGTGTCGGGTTCTGCGTCGAGAGCGGGAGGCGAAAGTCGCGGCATTCGAGGACGAGGGAGATGCTGGAGAGGAGGGACCTGATCTTGTTTGTGCCGGAGGCATGGTGGCCCAGGAAGTAAGTTTTCGGGATGGAAGAAGGGATGGCAAAAGAGGTTCGTGGCACAAACTGTGCCATTTGTGGAGATAGATGTCAATGTCGTGGTGGCTATGAGTGATGGACTGGGAGGGACATTTTGTATTTTTATTCTTTTTTCCCTTCCTTTCTTGCCTTTTTTTTTGCTTTCGCCCCACTCCCGAATCGTTGGACTTGGAGATACGGATGGATGATCTGTCGTTGTTTTTGTGTACTGAGGCAGTCTCTCTTTTTTTTTTCTCTTTTCAGGGAGGGGGGATTTCTCTTCGTTCCTCTTATTGATGACGAAACTGATCATGAAAGTGCCCTTGCTTTGATGTTTGAAAAGGTGGATAATGATAATAAGCCAGGGACTTGTTGGTTTGCATCCCGATGACACCGGACAGCACGTGTCGATAAGATAAGTGAAAAGGGCTTGACATTGACGTCATTTCCGTCGAGATGTATTTTTGTGGATCTGTCGGTATGGCCATTCTTCGAGCGATGATGGGAGCTCTAAAACGGCGAAACTGACATGTAGTTTGTTTGTTGGTCCAGCTCTTTGGCTTTTCTTCGTGGTTGATATTTTCGTGGTTTTTGAGAAAAGAAAACGAGAGAGTAAGAAGGGGAGAAACCGACTCCTCTAAATTTCAAGTTACCTAACAGACGGGCACGTGCCAAATAATGCAAATAATGCAGACCCTGCAGCCCAGGTTTTAAAGTAATCATTCATGGAGAAAAATAAAAACACGACAAATAGTATTTCTCAAGACTACAGGACAGGGAAAACATAAGAAATAAATATAAGTAAAAGAAAACTAAAAAAAAATCTCGACTTCTCTGCCTTCGCCTTAGGGACTGCACCAGGCTGATCGCGAGTCGCGCGTGCATATTCTCTGGCCGTCATTTCATGTTCGCCAGCCATCCATCTTGCTAGCCAAATTCTGGGGGTAGACGAAAGGGGGTTTCACCATATAAAGCAAGAAGAAGAAAAACCACTGACAAGAAAACAACGGGGGAAAAAAATAAAGGGACAAAGAAAGAGAAGAAAAAAAGAGTCATTTTTCACGGGCCAAACCTCGCGCTCTCACGTAGATAAAAAGACGGACCAAATAAGGGCAAGGAAGTGCAAATGACGAGGCATCAACGCCACACCCGTACACTCTCCTCCCTCCTCCGTCTGCTTCTCATTCTTCCCTTCTCACCATGATTATCTAGCTCCATTCTTCGCTCGTCAACTCAGCGCACGAGACGCGGCTTGGCTTTCCTTTCCTCGTTTTTCTGGTACATACACCAGGAACGTCCATCCATGAATTGAATAGCAACGATTCACCACCTGCGGGCGGTAACCCTGCCCTAAATGTTTCACCACAGCACCACCGATGTCTTTTACTTTTCTTTCAACGTGACGGTGAAAACAGATATGCTGCAAGATGCCCCCCCCCCCAACCCAACCCAACGACTATACGTGGCGCGACTCTTCTCTTCCTTTTTTTTGTGGGCGACACATCGGCGTCTCACTCGTGCATGTACTTTTGTACATAAATGTACGCAGATGCACATACACATGTACATATGTATGTACACACCTACTGTATGTACATACGACGTTAATGGGCGCGCACAAGGGCCGTGACCCTTCCCTTGACCTCCGGGCCCGGAACACGGACATTGTGCCCATTCACCGTTACACCGAGGGCAACGCGGGCAATGCCGGCAGCCAGGGGCCTACGAGCTGAGTCTGCAGAGTGACACAAATCATGGGCACAGAAATCGTGTTCGATTTGGTGTGACCTGCGCGGTGGTGGCGGGCCTGCCGCTCGGTCTTCTTGGCTGCTTCGGTGACAATTCTGTCTGGATATCTGGCGACCACGATTCACGAATATGTATGTACACATACGACATCATCGCACAAGACAACCTTTGCGAATCGAATGACGCAAAAAATAAAAATAAAATGAAAACGAAAACAAAGGCTTTGATTACCTAGGCGAGAGCCCGCTTTATGTGAAATGACCAGTGTCTTGATCCTCTAGAATCTCGCGATTCGGCTTCCTAAACTGCGACACTAAGAACAAGGAAGATGCAGTAGCTTGTGTAAGGTCACTCCTTAATGCTCACATCGCAAAATTCCTTTTTTCTCACTCTGATTGGATATTATACACATTTTTATATATGGCAGGGGACATGATCCTCTCACACGCAGTCAACCAACTCAGATCTTAAAACCGATCATCGTTGATGTCTTTCCCCTTCGAACCCAAAGAGCAAACTACTCAGACAGAGGTGAGCAGGTGTCTCACCAGATAAAATGCGAGCGACGCCGCACGACCACGTGGCAACTTAGACATGATATAATTGCGGCGGGTAACTTGAGCGCAATCGTGATCGAAAGAGAAGAAGGGGGAGGAAAACGAACAGAAACAAAAAAGAGATTAAAAAGGGAATTTTTCTTGCAAGTCGCTTATCAGGTCAGATGAACAAGCCTTCAAAAGAGCTGGGTATCTTGATCAACCACTCCGAAGTGTTGTATATCGCGCTAATGTCTTCTCACATTCCTTCCTGCAGCCTTGATCCCACACGTCGTCGCAATGCTATGTGTAGTCCGTTTTCGGAGCGCGTCTAGCTGGGGTGGTTGATGAGAAGCTTGTGGACAAAAGGAAAAAAAAAAAAAAAACCAAACAAAGGAAAAGTTGCAAACAAAGTAGGCTCAAAAGGAATTTATAAACAGCCATGGCCTCGAAGGCATCATCGCCAATGCCGATGGATATATATTTGGCTCCAGGCGCGCGATATAACGATTGATCATGGTTGAATCAGATGATTGTTGATGTGTATGGTTTGCATGAATAAGCATGGTGTCATGTAAAAGACCATGACCCACTACTTCATATTAAATTCTAACCGTTGATGTTCTTGAAAAGATCATTGCCGAGGCTGCCCTCGTCCTTTTCGAGGTCTCTAAGCTCGGGAATCATCGGAGGAGGGGGGCCGATTTGCTTCTGGAGCAATGCGGATGTGTTGGTGTCTTCGAGAAACATGCTGGACCGCTTGCTTTCGCCACTTCTAAAGAACTTGAACAAGCTATTCCGTCTCGATTTTCGACCGTTCAGAACGCTATTGGCACCTCGGCTGGCGGGCCTGCTGTCGAGATCCAAAGAGGTGAAGTGGCCGCCGTCTGCATAGTTGGCGTTTAGCATATTTTTACTAAACAGTCTGCGGAGGCTGCCCTGCCGAGTAGAGCCAGCGGGGCTCAGAGGCGCCTCGTCCGCGCTTCGTTTGATGCCAGTGAAATTTCCAGTGAAATTTCCGTTGAAATTTCCATTTGAACATGGAAAGTCGTCAGTCTGGGTTTCCTTGACGACTCCGTTCCCGAAACCATTTCCTACCGGATGTCGGGGGAGAAGGTCAGGTTTTTGGGTTTGGGGAGGTGTCCGTGGAGGTGTAGGGACCTTGGGCGACTCGGGAGGCGGGGGAATAATGGTGCCGTCGGTGATGCTGCCGAAATTGAAATCGAGCGCAGGCAGCTCAAAGCGAGGCTTGGCAGTACCATTGATGTGGGAAGACATGTCGGAAGATTGTAAAGAGTGTCAGATTCCGAGGAGAAGAAAAGAAAAGGATGTCGTGGCGGGCAGGTTGAAAGCTGCTGCTTCGAAAGGGGGTTCGTGAGCCCGGAATGATGAACCACTCGGTATTGTCAGACTGGGTGGATAAGATGAAAGGAATCGACACCAGAGCTGTCCAGTCGTGAAAATCAGGAACCGCCAGAGCAGTAGGGCAGAAACGAAATGGCTGGTCAAGGTTCAAAGCGTCCTACCCGGAGGAGATGAAGGGCCACGAAGAAAGGGGAGCCACGGTTGGCGTTGCTGTCCAGGACTCAAGGATGGATAATGGAGAAAATTGGAGCTCTCACTGGTTCGGGCCCCGGGGATACCAGGCGGCCAGGGTCTTGCACGGACTGTAGCTGGCAGACAGGGGAGCAGGGGGGGGGGGCAGCAAAGAGAAGAGTCGAGGCGTCGTCGATGATGCCAGAACGAGACGAAACGGCAAGACTTGCGGCAGAAGGACGATTTGGGGCAGTCGGCAGCAGCATGAACAGGAGAACAAGAGGACAAAGGAACAGGAAGGATCAAGAGGGCAGAAGGATAGAAAGATGAAAATATGCAAGTGGCATGCAGGTTGGACAAACGCCAGGCGGCATAACATCGATTGATTGATTTGGCATGGGCCCGACCAGCACAGGCAATAGGCAGGCTGGGTCATGGGGCGATGGAGCGGCGGACATCAGGACTGGATGGACGGCGCAGGTGGGCGCAGCTGCTCCGAATGCGTTAGCGTCTGGTGGGCTGCATCCAGTCGGCTCGCCGCGTCCACCACTGGACCGGACGGTTCACGCTCAATCAACAAGCTGCTGGTGCGCTGGCTCGCTGGTTCACTGGTCGACTGGGTGCTTGGTGCTTGGTGCTTGGTGCTTGGTGCTTGGTGCTGGGTGCTGGGTGCTGGGTGCTGAGCGCTGGTTCTGGTCCAGGTCCAGGGCCGTGGGCAGTGAGCAGCGAGCGATGCATGTGGGCGCCCACCCACCAGTGCATGTGGGACCAGATACCGCCAGAATCAATCATAACATGGCGAGTGAAAAGCAGGTCGACACACCGGAGGCAGGCTTGCGTCTGGTTGGCTGGGCGGGCGGGCGGTCAGGCTCGATGTCTCTGCAGACTCTGCTGGCAGACACAGACATGGAAGCATTCATCATCAATGAGACCACCATGTGCCACTGTGCAGCTTAGTGCCTCCGGCCACCAGCCAGACATTGTTTTGTTCCTGCTGCTGCCGACTCGGTGGTGCCAGTGCGTGCTAGACCGGCGCGCGCGCTAGCCTCTGAGCACGATTTCAAGACTGGAACATCAAGCGCTTCAGTCAGTCACCGGCCACGAGGCTGTGTCATGCAACCAAGTTGGTGCTTCACCGGATGGAATAGCCATCAGCCGTCAGCCGTCAGCCATCAGCCATCAGCCATCAGCCACCAGACGAATCTCACGATGCCTCATCACCAACTCAACGACCGGCCGGCCGACCGACCGCCTCCAGGTCGTTGGCCATGTGCATACATATAGTATGTACAATACGCCGCCCGGCCGCTGCCCTTGGTTGCAGCCAGCCGGGATGACCTCAACAATGGATCCTTTTCCCACTGCCATGCCCCGTCGCCATTGGCCGTCAAGGCCATTGCCGCCTCGGTCCCAGATCTGATGCAGCTGTGCCTCGGACTGTCCACAAACTAGTAGCGGCCCGCGCAGAGAGAAGCCACAGGGATCATGACGACGAAAGGACCGGGCAAGGACGGACGGCAAGAGAGGTACGTCTATGCTCCGGCAGGTCCAGGCCGTGGGCTTTCGCAAACCAGACATTTGAATCATCATCTACACGGCTCTGACCACCTCGCCTCCTCGCCTCTCAAAGTCGGTTGCCAGGGTACAGCAGCAACGGCAGCAACAGCAAAACAACAATAACAATGACAGCGACCTTACCTCGTACAGTAAAGACATGCAGATGTACATACATAAGCTAGGCTGCCTCGCTCGCTGGATCAGCGGCAATCCCCAGTTGGCAGTGCGACTCGTTCCTGAAGCGCGAGCAGACTGGTCTTAGCAAGGCCCGGACAGGCCGAAAAAGGGGGCCGCTCAGTACTAGTCGATACTAGATACAAAGTCTCCGGGCGCATCCGCGCGAGCACTAGTAGTAGTAGGAAGGTGTACCTGGTAGTTGACGGCTTGTTTCTTGTCATCACGATTATGGCAGACAACAAAGGACACAAGGCGTGTCGCCATGTTCTCGCCGCCAACCGACAGCCTGCCGTCAGCACCGGCCAACCTCGTGTCAAGTTTCAAGACAGGGCGGCACGAGCTAGAAGGAAAAGGGATTGGACCGTTGATCATGTATCTACATATATACATACCTTCCTATGTATATACATATGTACATTCATGGTATGTATGCACATGTGTAATGTACAACAAAAATCATACACACACGTCGGAAGTGATTCACCCCATAGATGCAGCGCTCGAGCATTGTGGGCAGGCTTCATGGACTCTCAGTCGACCAGACGAGTCGATATCAGCAATCCATGAGACCATGCAAGGCACGTCGGCGGGGTCTGGTGTGATGCGGTGTGGTGCGTACATGTGGTATCTCGTACACTGGCGCGAGACACGTCTCCAGCTCAATCGACCTCTGTTTCGTCTTGGTCCTGTCTTTCCTTCTGCTCGCAATTTGGATCCATTCACCTTGACCGGTCATGCAGCTGGTCTTCCGGTAAGGATGACATGGCTGTGGATGCTTCTATCGTGTGGTCGCCTCTATCCAATTCGCCGCCGCTCGCTTCAAACGTATCCTTACCTAAAGGTTCGGCTCGGAAAGGCCCCACATAAAATATCTCCTCGTCCAAAGTTCCAAGCCCAGACGTCAGAATGTCATTCCATTGACCACCATCATTGCATCCGAGGACGGGCCGAAGGAGAAGCAGGGTCAACACCCTCTCAAACACTGCCTACGCTGTCATCAATGCTGGGCTGGACACGAGCGAGATAACAAACTCCTGCAGCGAGCGCCTGACCACCCAGCATACATACACACATACACATGCACTGAGTAGTGCGACGTTCTACAATCGAATCGTCTCCACGATGATGGCAACTAAACAACGTCTTGCATGGCCTTTGTCACTCGCTGATAAGACGCGGCCAGTGGTCAAGACCTCTCGATCAAGCTATCTGAGCAGCCTGCCCAGAACACCAGTTCGCTGTAAATCGGGTCCATACGGCTACACTCAGGCAAAGGCTCTCGTCTACTCACAGCATGGAGAACCATCAGACGTCTTAAAGTATGTAAGTTCCTGTAGACATTGACGGCCATGGTTGATTCCCAGTCTCACGATTCTTTCTGCTGCCATCTTCTAGGCTTCACACACACACCATTTCTCCGTCGATCCCGATTTCGTCCGTCCTCGTTCGTACACTTGCCGCTCCAATCAATCCCGCTGATATCAACACCGTCCAAGGCACATATGGGTCAAAACAAGCCTTGACGTCGCTCATCGGTACTTCTGAACCATCGGCTGTGCCTGGAAATGAGGGCGTCTTTGAGGTCGTGTCCACTGGAGATCCTTCGTTGTCGCTGAAAAAAGGCGACTGGGTCATCCCCGCTGCGCAGCAGATCGGCACATGGCGAACACACGCCGTCTTCGAAGCCAACCATGTTCTCAAAATTGAAAAGGAGAGCTTGACCCCCACACAGGTCGCGACTGTGAGCATAAATCCGTGTACCGCATACCGGATCTTGAGAGACTATGGACCAAGCGCCGGTCTGAAGTCTGGCCTACCGATGAGGCCGCTTGAGCTGGGTAGTGGGGAGTGGTTCATCCAGAACGGCGCCAATTCCGGGGTGGGACGAGCAGCCATTCAATTCGGTAAGCTCTGGGGATTGCGAAGCATCAATGTAATTCGCGACCGGGATACCAGCGAAGAGACAGAAGCATTGAGAAAAGAACTGGTCGACTTGGGAGCAGATGCTGTGGTGTCCGAGTCGCAGTTCTTGTCGAGGCAATGGAAAGATCAGCTGGCCGAGCTCACACGCGGCGGCCGCGAGCAGATCGGCCTCGGCCTCAATTGCGTGGGTGGTAAATCTGCCACTGCCCTGGCGAGATCCCTGGGTCCAGGAGCAAGTCTGGTTTCGTACGGAGGCATGTCTAAGCAGCCAGTCGCACTGCCACTGGGGCTGCTCATCTTCAAAGACATTCGTTTCGTGGGGTTCTGGCTTTCAAAGTGGAACCAAAAGGACCCGGTTGGTCGCAAACACATGATTGACGATATTCTGAATCTGATGCGGCTGGGGCACTTCAAGGACGTGCCCGTCGACGAGTTGACATGGAATTGGGACACAGAGGAAACTGCGCTCAAAGAAGCGGTGCAGGGAACGCTCAAAGGGTTCAGAAAAGGCAAGGGAGTCTTTTTGTTTGGAGACACATGACATACATGCATACATACACATATGCATGCATGTGATGAGCAGATGCCAAATCTTTTTGCATACTAGCACAGGCTTGTACAATAGCAGATAGTTCTGCCACGAAACAGGCTGTGCCATGTGCCATGAGTGAATTTGCATCCGAGGAGTCTCGGTGACATGATGAATCCCGTCCTTGTGGTGAACGGCCTTTTGAAAGAGGACATTGGTCATGGATGTGTATTCATCCACCAACATAAAATCGATCAGCCTGTGACAAAGAGCTCAAAAAGAGCCCTCTGGGCACGTGGCACCTTGATGCTGAGCGGATTCCGTCGTCGTGCAACATGAAGGAGAAGCATGAAAGCACGGCAAGAACAAAGGATGCAATCGCCTGTGAAGGGCAAACAAAGCACCGCGTGAAAAGGAGAAAAGTGAGCAAGCCTTGACATCTATGGCCGACGGCCGTGGTGTCGGACCGAAACTTGGGCGTTGGCAGCTGTGAACAGATGTCTCAGCTCTCCAGTCTTGAAGAAAAGCTCAGACCAAACTCTCAGTGTCACTTCCTGTTTTGGTACGCAAGTCGTGTGCCTGGCTAACCCAGTCTAGTCTAGTCTAGACTTCTTTCTTGCTCTGTATCCACTTCTTCCAGACTCGAAAGATCTAAATACTCCATCCAGACTAGAGTCCAGACTGGGGGCAGAGGGGCACAACTCGATCCAGAGGCAACTTACATACATGTTGAAAATCCGTGGTTGATTTTCTTTTTCTTGTCTTGCAAATTGTCTATTTCACCGATCTTACACATCTCTGGGCGGCTGGGGCTTCCTCACTTTCAACAAAATGCACTCCATATCGCAGCTCGAAGAAACTGGCCTGGCCCATCCTTCGCACACGACGTCGACGACAAGCCAACAAGTTGGCCGTCCCGAAAAACGCGCCGGAGAAAGTAATGCTGTCGTCCAAACAGTCCGTAGTGCGTTCAAGTCGATACCTTTCGTGTCCAACGCATCTTTTCCGACGTTGAGGCTCGGCAACGCAACAAGGTCCTGGAGGGACGAATTCACACAACTCTTCACTTCGTCGGGACGCAAGAGGAAGCTGAGCGAGATTACGGACACTCCGCGGCAACGTACTGCTCCAAAAAGCGAAGCCTCGCCCGGCAGAGCGAAACGACCCAATGTGAAGGGTTCGTCGTGTCGTACACCACGCAACAAACCGACTGCTGGTGGCCCGATCAACAGCGCGCCTACACAGCGGCTCGACGTGGTTGTCTTTGGCAGCGGAGAAGACGGAGAATTGGGTCTTGGAAGCATCAGGTATGAGAAGAAGAGCCCGGCTGTGGCTGACAAGCCTCGTCTTCACCATTTGCTGCGCGCCGAAGAAGTTGGTGTTGTTCAGCTGGCTGTCGGGGGCAGGCATTGCGCCGCGCTCACGCATGACGGACGTGTCTTGACATGGGGAGTCAATGACTCCAGGGCACTCGGTCGGAATACGGCACGCGAACTCGCCAAGGACATAATCGACAGAGACGAAAACGACCTGGATCCTCTGGAAAGCGTCCCCTTACCTGCCGAGGGGCTGTCGCATCTGGGGCTAAGGATCGCACAGGTCGCCGCTACAGATAATGCCACATTTGCCTTGACGGACTCGGGATTGGTCTATGGCTGGGGCACGTTTCATGCCAGCGACGGCGTATACGGCTTCATACGGGACAAGATGCAGAAGAGAAAGACGTCCGGCTATGACGCCAGATTCCAAGCCTCGCCAGTGCGCATCGACGGCCTCCGAAACATCAAGCAGCTCTCCGCCGGCATGAACCATGTTCTGGCGCTGACGACCTCCGGGGATGTCTACGCATGGGGGTCCGGCCAGCAAGCACAGCTCGGCCGACGACTCATCCAGCGTCATCAACATGAATCCCTCATGCCCCGCGTGGTCGATCTGCCCAAGAAGGGCATCGTCAAGATATTCGCCGGCTTCAATCATAGTTTTGCGCTCGACAACCAGGGCCACGTGTGGACTTGGGGTCTCAACAATTTTGGCCAGACGGGCATCCCGGCCAACGACGACAACCTCCACATTGGCAATCCCACCATGGTCCAGGGCCTCGAGGGCTATGCTATCCGCTGCATTGCCGGTGGGTTTCACCACAGCCTCGCCTGCACGGAGGGTGGGCAGGTGCTGGCATGGGGACGCTGCGACGGCGGCCAGTCAGGCATGGATACGGGCGCGATAGCAAACGAAAAGTGTCTCTTTGACAGTCGCGGACGGCCTCGTATATTGTTGCATCCGACCATTATCCCTGGTACGTTTTACCCCTTTTCTTCTTCTTTTCTTCCTTGCTTCTTCTTCCTCTTCCTCTCCCCACCCACGCACATGTACCGGTTTGTCCTAGAACTACCCACCACACCGCACTGACATAATATCCATCCACACAAGGCATCACAGCTACCTTTGTCGCCGCTGGAGCAGACAATTCCCTTACCATTGACAAGACCGGCACCGTCTCATGCTGGGGGTTTTCCGAGAACTTCCGCACCGGCCTCGGCACTCAGAAGACGGTCGTGATGCCCACGGAGCTGGTGGGCAAGGGCATCGTCAATAGAGATTTTACCTATGCTGGTTGTGGGGGGCAATTCACCATGATGACCCGGCCACATGTGTAGGGGTTCTTGTCTTCCTGTGTCGCCCGTCCCGTATGCCTGTTTATGTTGTTTTTGTTTTTATATAAATATTTTTTGTCCTTACTTATCTTATTCTTTTTTTGTTTCTTTTTTTCTTTTTCTATTATTTTCTTATTATTTTCTTTTTTTATTTTCTTTTTCTATTTTCTTTTTCTATTTTCTTTTTTATTATTTCCTTTTTTCCCCTCTCTTTTTCATCTCCTCTGTTTCTTCTTCTTCGTCCTTTTCCCTCGCTTGATACCCTCCCCCCTTATATCCGTCATCAGTTTCTTCCCCCGTCAGTGGCAGCAACGCACCCGACCGTCTGCTCCCGCTACCATGTGAACCCAACACGATACCCGAACGAATCATGTCTATGCCGACTCTTGTCCGAACGAGGCGATGAGAGACTATGACGCTGTTGATTTGTATTGATCTTTTGGCTTGTCCTTTCTTTTCCTTTTTTTAAAAAACAAAAAAAGCCTTTACATTTAAATAGCTTTGCTATTGCTGTTCCATGTTATTTCTTCTTTCTACGTGTACTTCCATTCTCATCCTCTCATCTTCGTCTCGTACTTCCTCTCGCGACGTCTTACTCTTTCCCTCAAATAGATAGATGCACCACTGCACGATCCTCCCTCAAAAGCATAACGGCTTACATGAGAGAAATAGCTGCCCCGTCAAGACGTCTAATGTATTATGCTATTATTCTTCGTGATTCTCTCCATCCTTAATCGTATACCACAATGTTTGGGGTGTGGTATGTAGAGAAATCCGTGACCGTCGTGAAACGTGACTGGCTCGTCGTGCCTGACGTACAGTGGGTGTAGATAATTGTCGAGGCGAGGACACCGGACTATATATTCGGGGTTTTCTTCTTGTGCTTCAATGGCCGGACAAAATAAGAGGGGTACTGCGTATCATTACCTTTTTTTATCCTGTTCAAAAAGACCAAAAAAACACAAGAAAACAGGAGAACTATGTTGTCCCGCGTCACTTAAAGTCATACACCCCCCAAAGATATACCCCCCAAAGATATGATTTCATCATGAATCGCATCACTTAAATACCATGCAATGAAAGTGCGTGCATCGAAGAATTATCCATCCCGCAGTAAACCAAATTACGTCCGTAAAGCCTGAGCCCACTCATGAAGCTTATCAATCACAACGGGCGCAAACGCCGTCAAAGTCCCCTCAATGACATTGCCAAAGTACAAAATGGCCTCCTCCTCCCCGAGTTCGAGGTGGAAGCGCTCACGGACCTTGAGGACCGCCTTGTCCGGCTCCAGCCGAATGTCAGGGATGTTGGCGTGCAGCATGAGCCCGAAGAGGTTGAGGATGAGGTTGGACGACTTGCGCAGGGCGGCGTAGGCGAGAAAACAATATTGCTTGAATCGGTTGTACAATTCCGAGTGGACGCCACCCATGCATTCCACCATTTCCTTGGACAGCTTCAACAGAGGCGCAAAGGGCTTGGGATCCCGCCCGAGGATGAAGCCAAAGTCGGCGTGGAAGAAGTGGCCGTCGGGAGCCAAGAGAAGGTTGTCGAGGTGGCGGTCTCCGACGCCGAGGATGTAGGTGATGACGCAGTATCCGGCGCAGGATTTGACATACGTGTCCAGAGTCTCTTGTCGAACTCCAAGGGGTTGTTTATCGTCCGGGTTGTGGTGCCTGAGGTATGCCAGCGCAGGGTTGGTCCTGTATTTACTGGCAATGGCGGACAAGCTTTGCGACTGGACGAATTGAGAAGCACCGGCCGTGGTGCTAGTTGCCAGGATTTTATACGGCGAAAGCTTGAGGTCAAGATTCTCCTTTTGGAGCAGTTGGTCCATGAGGGTGATGATTTGAATGACGAGTTGATCTTGTCGTAGATCGTCGCCAAGCTTGAAGATGATGGGGTACGTGCCCCCGGTCGTGGTCTTGAAGGTACATTTGATGGGGTTCAGTGACGACTTGAAGACGGCAACTTGGTCCGGCACCACGCCGGTAATCTTGACGGACGGATCCAGGGGCATGGCCAAGGGAGGATCAAACGAGAGCAATTCGTTTTTTGGGTCTGCCAAGAATTTCTTGAGTCGATCAACCTTTTTGGCAATCGACTCGCCAGACGCCTTGATCTCGCTCGCAATTTTGGACACTATAGCCACCAACTCAGCTTGGCGCAAGAGTGTCCTCCTGTCCTCAACTCCGTTGGGTTCTTGGTTGACCAGCTCCAGCATGAAGTCGTAGGCAACCTTGCGATATACGTTTCTGTTGTCGATGCCTTGTTCGGGACTGTGATCGTCGCACTCAACCATGAGATACCAGTGAAAGTAATTACCCAGCAGAAAGTTGGCCGCAGCGCGTTGAATGAGAAACCGTGCCAGAGACGATGACAAGTCCCGGGGGCTTTCTTGTTCCGTGTCGACGGCGGCGGGTGTTGTTATATGTTCATATTTGAGGGCTTGCACAAGTTGCAAGAGGTACAACAGAAGCTCTTGGTCGTCGGCTTTTCGAAGACGGTCCACAGCATACGATCGTACGGCGGGGTTGTCGAATGACGGTCCGAGAAGCTCGAGTGCATCGTCCACATCAATCTCGGTCCACCGGCCGAGTACTTGTATGGCTTGTTTGGACTCGCTCTGGTCAGTCCAATTCACAGATTTTACAAATTTGGTCAGGGCTCGTTTGTCCCGAGTCAGATGATATCTGAATTTCCAAACCAGATCGGCCTCTTCAGGAGACAAAACATGCGTCGGCGAGTATGACATGATGAGATTGAGCTCATCGCGGACCTTGGAGTTTGGTTTGAGGTCCTTGTCCAGAATTCCGTGACGATGTGAGCTTCGAAACAGCCGTCTATGTTTCGCTTCGGCGGGGTTATCTCTTTGCCCAACTTCTGGATCGTATACCTTGATCAACCTTGCTCCATTTCCTCCATCAGAGTTTTCGCCCAATGCATTGATGCCTGGTCCAAACTGAACTTGGGGCTGTTGTTGATGTGGCAGAGTTGCCTGGGATGCCGACAGTGGCTGCAACGCAGATATTGGCGGAGGGTCATATTCGTGATCAGCAAACACCAAGGGGAAATCGAATCGTGGCAATTCGATGTTGAGCAAGAACGCGGATGATGAATCATGGCGTCGCGATTCATCATCATCTTCTTCTTCGTCACCACCATCTCTATGGGATGAATGTTTGTTGTTGTTGTTATTGCTTGGGTCGTTATGTTCGTTATCGTACTTGTCACCTCCATTGAGGGCTCGCTGTCTCTGAAGCATCTTCATGGATGATTTTGCTGCCAGAAGGCCCTTCTTCTCAAAGCTTCGAAACACCATCTGGTCAAGCCAATCCACTCGAGGAATCTCGCCCATTTCGTGCTTCTTGAACAATTTCTCCATTCTGTCCAACTCCTCAGCGTCTTTGTCGAGAAGTGGACCACCACCATTCTGCAGGGTCGCCTTTTTCTTGGCCGCAACCAAGGCTGGCGTGGCACTGTTGTCGGTTCCGTCGGCGAATTTGTGTCTATGAACCAAGCATTTCTGTCGTCCCTTTTGAATCTGGTTGTCGCCGTCGAACATGGAGAGTGTTGTGCCGCCAAATGGAATAGAATTCCCGACGGCCGTCTTGCCGCCTGTTGGGGAGAGATCCCATATGGTGATGGCAAGGCGGGCGTTTGCGGGTAGAGATTTGTACGCGATTGGCAATTCCAGCCACTCGTTCCACCTATACCGTTATTCGGGCGTCAGGAATACATGTTTGACATGGAGGGGCTTTCCTCCAAGGGAACACAACGCGATGGCACGCACTTTCGCTCGGATCGGAAGGGCTTGTATGCCGTCTGTACAGGTACAGTAAGGGGTTTCGAACCGGCCCAGACTTGAACGGTCACGAAAAGATCTGAGTGTGGGCTGGATTGATATAGTCAGCACGATCTAGAGAAAATGCAAAGAGAAAGAAAAATCGCCTGTCACAGTCCTGGGCGCAAGCGTACCTGGTGTTGGCGCCAATGTGTCGAAGATGCGGACTTTCAAGTAGGGTGGAAAACTTGACAGGAGGTTCCTCGCCTTCTAGATTTATTCTGCAACACGGTGGTTAGTCTGCAGATGAATTGAGAATCATGGAAGGTGCGACAGCACCCAGAGAACAAAGAAGACTAAAAAGAAGCGCGTACATTCGAACACTAACTGGATGGTCGACATCCTTTGATCCTGCGAAAGAGAATGGGTCCATTCTCCCATAGTCAGTCATGATGACGGCGCATGACGTTCTGGACGTCGTTTGCCGGCGGAAAAGAGAAGGCTCCAATGGGTGGTATCCGGATGCACGGGCTGGACTGAAGACGGAGTGAAAAGGATGAAAGATGCGATTCTTGAGGTCGAGAAGCTGTCATCCAAGATGAAGCTGGCGGCCGAGTGACGTCTCTGCTGAGGGCGCGACCACCAATCAGCTCTCTTGGAGCTGGTGCAGATGCAGGGCATGGTCCCACCTTCTGGGCTCCAGCCTCGTTGCTCTCTCTCAAGCTGACAAGACACATACATATGTATGTATGTATGTACATATGTATCTTCCATGTCAACGTCGATTATTGAGTCTCGAAATTGAAGAGCATGACGTGTGTTCAATAATGATACCCTAAGAAGACCTCAAGAAAAACTTGGACAAGGCAAAAATTTCAAAAGTGTGACAACGCATGCCTACAGCATTAATTAAGATTTACCTCAATAAGATAGAAAAAAAGCAGTACACTAGTGAATCCACATGAATTCGCAGCTCACTACGGGTATCTCCACCATCTCGTGCTCTCTGCACCCTCATGCATTTTCCCCCTTAATCAACCAAATCAAATCAAATCCATCCCTCTCAAAGGCCAAAAGAGAGCCTACTTCTTTCCCTGCAAATGCCATTGAAAGACTTTCCTGAAAACGTCCTTGGCATTGCCCTCAATCACGTCGCCATGGCAGGGAATCAGGGTGGTGAAGTCCCACTGATCAATCATTTTGATGCTCTCATTGACACTGGCGCGGTCCTTGGCGGCGAGATACCAGTTGAAGCGTTTCATCCACGTCGCGTCGCCGGCCGTGCTCTGAGCGCCCTGAAACAGCTTGTCAGCAAAGCCGCCGGGTTTCTGATGGTCGGGTACTTTGCTGTACTGCTCCACGGCAGGCAGATTGAACATCAGATCGGCCTCGATGAGCACCTTGTCTGGCTTGTAGTTGAAGACAATCTCCTTGTTGACATGGCCGTCGACGTACTCGTAGTCAAAGTCGGCGTCGAATTCGTCGCTGATCTTGACGCTGCGCTTGTTGGTCTTGGTGAAGACGATGGCGAATGAGTCGTTGCTGATTTTAGGATCCTTGTGCTGCTTGGCACGCTTCTCGAGAAGGCCATCGGGCCCAATGATCTTGGCGCCGGGGTACTGCTTGGCCCATTCTGACAGGAAGATGTGGTGTTCGAAATCAAGGGCGATGATGTAGGCCACTTGGCCGCCCAGCTCGGCCACCTTGGCTTTTGACTCTTCCGTGAGGGCGATGGGAGAGAAGACGGCGAGGCTACCAGAGGTGAGTTTGACTGGTGGGAGGGTGCAAGCGATTAGCAAAACGAGTGAAGAAAGAGGGGGGGGGCAAGCAGAAATGATGAATGCAGTGCAAGGAAAGAAGAGGGGGAGACATACCGAGTGTGCCACGACCTCCGATTTTGATTCGGCCAAAGCGCGAAAAGGGCGCCGAAAAGGTGACGACGTTGGGGGTGACGTTGCGAATGACCATGAGGTCCGCCGGGTTGTCCGGAATGAGCGAGGCCGACATGTTGTTGTTGTTGTTTCTGCCGCTGTTGTTGTGATTGTTGTTCTTGCCGCTGCTACTGCTGCTGCTGTCAAAGGTTGCACTACTCGCTGCGATAGCGCCTGCGCCTACGCCTGCGCCTGCGATCCACGTCCAGGTCCAGGGCCGGGTCCAGCAAACGGAGTGGGCGTGTGCACGTGCACGCGAGTGGCTATATCGACACCGTGCTATTGCCGCTGTTGCGGCGATTACCCGAGAGCGAGACGACGATGCGGCAGCGACGCGACGGCTATTTAATGTCAACGCTTGCTGTCGTGCGCGAGGCCCGAACATGGTGATGATGATGATGATGGTGGTGATGATGATGATCGATGACGCCACCCGGTGCTTCATCCCAACGAAAGCCTATACGCCTCGCCTGGCGTCGGTGGCGGGCGGGTAGTCAATGGCCCTGACGACTCTCCATTCCGCCCCGAGCCATTGATTCATCATCTTGCCTCCTTGCGCCAAACTTGGCGTCATGACATCAATGAAACAGTGAAACACGAGCCAAGAGAGAAAGCCCCCAAGGCGGCGCGGTGGCTTTGGTGGTCCGAGCAGCCGTCATTGGTCGAAGCTTCCAGGCTTGTCCACATGCATGCACTCTGCGGCGGCGTGACTGGCAGCCAGCCGGCCGCATCGGCATTTGAGTTGTCCCGCCGTCAAGACTCGGAAGCAACTACGTTGGCTTGTTGGCTGAAAAGAAACTCCGACAAAGGACAAAGAAATTTCGACACCGTCGTCGCCGCCGCCGCCGCCGCCATCACCACACCACATCACATCATCATCCTCCTCGCACACGCAGAAACCAAAGCCATCACGCGTCGCGAATTCAACCCCATCCACAATACCAGTGTTTTGACCTCCTGTCCCGTGATCCAACCCCCGCCGAGCCCGAGATTCGAAAGCCAAATCGGCTCTCCCCGCGTATGAGCTATGAGCTGGTTCCTCGTCAGCCCATTAGCCTGCAGCCAAATGTCTTTTTCCAACTGACACGAGTACCAGCTGAGGAGCGCAGCGAGGAGAACCAGGTGCGTGAGCATGGTGAGCAGTGCGCGCCATGATATGCCGTTGCCGTTGCCGTTGCCGCCGTTGGACACGCTGTTGAGCAAAGCAGATGAGCCATGTTGACGTGTCTGCCTGCAAGGTCTATTTTCTGACCATTGGGCTGCTCCTTGTGTCTCGGACATCTGGCTGCCCTGGCGTATGAGGATGGGGTCGAGATGGGCGCCGGGGAGGATGGTCGACCAGACGAGGTTGTAGAGGGCGATCCAGCACAGCCACTGCTCTGACAGGAAGGCATGCAGGCTCTGGCCTTGGCTTGTCAGGGGGCTGTTGATGATGTTGTCGTTGCTTTCTCCCAGGTGGTAGTCGGAAGCGGTCGCGGTCGCGGCCGCGGATGTCGTAGCAGGAGAAAACGGTCTCTCGATGCTTTTTCGGAACGGCTCAGCTGCCGTCTTGGGACTTACACTTGGCGACTCAGCCGGAGAGCGTTTCTCTCCATTCCACTTCACGTCAGACGTCTTAGTAACATACATGGCCGTCACCCGGTTATGCACGGAGCGCTCGTAGTCATATCTCTTCCTTAACAATTCAAACTCTTCCGATAGGTCATCAAACATGTCCTTGAGCTGGTCGTATTCGTACATTTTCTTCTTATGCGCAGCCGCCTGGGCGTCGTACTCCTCTTCTAGTTGTTGATAATCGGCATCCAGAAGACGGTTCTCCCTGACGAGGTTACGATACTTGGCTACGAGGCCGGGGAAATATGCTCCTCCATTCTTGTTGCTGCCGCTGCTGCTGTTGTTGCTGGCGCCGCCGCAGAGGGCACACACTTCCTCGGGCGGACTCCTTGCTCTTGTTGATGTATTCCCCTCCCATGAGCCCGTCGTGTTCGCCTGCGCCACCCAATCTGATACACGTCCACGTTTGAAAGGGGGTGTTTTCAGCCGCGCGGGTAAAGGCTTCTGTAGCAGCTCGGCTTGGCCTTCGGAGAAAGTATCCGAACAGTTTCGCTCACGCTCCTTTCCAGCTAGCAGATTCTCGTCGACGAGATCCGCAATGCTTTCGCCCACGGATACGATGCAGTCCGTCGCCGCCGTCGAGACCAGAGGTATGGATCCCACACTGCGAGAGCGAGGAGCAGATTGTAGCTCTGAGCTCACGCTGCTCCAGACGGGAGACTTGGCTTGCATCTCTGGCTGCGCCATGGCATCGCAACACCGTGGACACAGCCCTGGCCGCGATTTGGCGAGAGAAGAATTCCTGGCAGATTCCTTCTTTGGCGGACCTTGCTTACCGTCTTCTGCTGCCGCTCTTGCTGCCGCTGCCAAGGTCGCCGCCTTGATCTGGTGCTTGAGTGCAAAATTCTCCTTCTTGAGCGTCTCGATCTGTCCGAGTAAATCTTGCACAGCCTCCATCTCCGCATCACCTGCCGTCCTGTGGCCTTCAGTCCCCCACGGGCTCGACTGGTAATGCAGTTCGGCGTACTCCAGCATCGGGACCAGCATGGCGAGATACTCCATGACAAGAGACAACGTCTCATGTGCGAGGCCCACCACTTTCGTCGTCTGCGTCTGCAACGAATTCCCCATCGTCCCGGCGCTCTGCTTCGTTCCGTGCTGCTTCCACGCCGGAAACGGCGGCATGGGTGCCTCCGTCGTCCTCGTCGCAACGGCAACGGCAAAGGCCTGGTACGCCTCCATGGCGTGCCATCCCGTTAAGCACAAGCCGTGTGCGGGATTCAGGTCCTCGGGCCGCAGACACCGCTGCACCCGGGGAATACTGACCAGCAGCTGTCGACACACACGCATGCCGTCATCCCATTCCTCCATCGCCGCCGCGAATGTTGTCATGTCGACATCATCCGGCGTGGCCGCCGTGGTTTCTGCCTCCTTTCTGTGTTTCGCGGCTCGTTCCTGACGTTTAGATTCTGATTCGGCTTCGCCTTCGGCCTCGGACTCGTGCGTGAAGTCGGTATCGATCGTCACATCATCGACATGTATCATGTCAGAACCTCTCGCTCCGTTGGCCTTGTATTTCGACCCGTCCGACGACGTTGTCTCATCGGAGCTTGGAGGGGAGCAAAAAGACTCGTCTTCAGCGGTACGTATCTCTGCGGAAGTCGACATGGTTCTTTTTCCTTTCTCTTTTTTTTTTTTTTTTTAGTTTTACAATAAATCTTGGCGATGTAGGGGAGTATATAATATGCTTTACCCCCCACTCTTCCAATAAGAACGAACAAAAAAAGAAAAAGAAGAAAAAGAAAGAAAAAAGAAGAAGAAAGAAGAAAAGAAAGAAGAAAAGAAAGAAGAAAAGAAAGCAGCGTGTTTTCAAGAAATGTCGTGACGTCGCATGTATTAAAAAAACTCAAGGTACTCGAAATGGGGTGTTCTTTAATTACCACCCCTTTTTTATTTTTCGGTGCAATAGAATATGTTTTTTGAAGGTTAAAAAAAAAAAAAAAAAAAAAAGTACCTGTCAACACGGCTATTACTTGCGGCAGCTCCTCCTTTTAAACAAGAAAAAGCCCGGTCGTGGCAGTCTGTGAACAAGCGGAATCGCACCCCCTTTGTTCATCGCGACACTCGTCGTTTCTTTCAGGGGTCCTTTCTCAGGTTTCTGTTCAGAAGCAGCCTGTGCAGAAGTTCAGTAAGAGCATGCTGGCTTATACGAGATGTTTATGCGAAATGTTCTCGACTTCTATTTGTATTCTCTTCCTCTCTTCCCCTTCTCTCTCTCACACACACTCGACTCTCTCCGAATTTATGAATACAGTAGAATCTTGCGATCCATTCTACCTCTTCCGTGACAAAGAAATATAACGCAACACCACTGAGACAAAGAACGATGAACTGTCCGCCCATACCACGCTTCTCCCATTCATTGCTCTGGAAATGACGCAGACAAAGAAATTAACACGCTCTTTTACTTGCGAGAAAATATCATAATCTCGGCAGTTTTTTTTACAGTTTTTTTTTTTTCAACTATACCACCCCCGTGCCCCTGGCCCTGAACGATTCGCTTCGCGGCGATGAGGTATCATAGGGTTGGTAATCTGATAAACGTCAATGATGTCTCGCCAGGTCTGTTCATCCATGGACAAAATCGCTTGGTGTTTTGATGCGCCGTTGTGTTTCTGAGTCCCGTCTTCTATGGGTTCTCTGTCGACGGGAGCTACAAGCCAAGAGGTTAGCTGACTGATGCACCGGGTTTTCTTTATTCTGATGATGATGATGATGATGATGATCATGATGACAAGGACGACGATGACACTGGGTATGAGAGGGAGCAGGAGCACACGCACCGAGAGCAGGGAGATCGTGCTCATCCAGTTCAATCTCGACTCTTCCGTCCCTGATGAGAAAACTAACATAGAACATGTTCTCCACCGTCTGTCCAAACGAGTCTGGGTTTACTACAAACCGCATCAAATCTATACCTCCAGTGCTTCGCAGACCGTGTTGGTGCATCAACCTAGTCTTTTCTGTGTCGTCCATGTCATCGTCTATCAGGTCAGCAACAATCTCTTGCGTTTCGGCTTGGATTGAGTGCAGATGCTTCAAGATGTTGGTGCATATGGCCGTGAGATCGTTCTCCACCCTCGCCATGTCATCAACATTGAGCACCTCGGGCCTTGTCTCCCTCAAGTTTTCCGGCCGGAAGGGAGCGCTGCGCTTGGTCATTCTGCGCGCTTTCTTCTCAACGGACAGCGGCCCCAGCAAGAACCCCGGAAGCGCTGGCCGCCGAATGTGCGGTAGGCAGGCAAAACGTCCGAGATGCGGCCAGTTCATCATGTCCCCATCGTCGCCGATGTCTTCGTCGTCTTCTTCGTCGTCTTCACGACCATTTCCCCTGCGTCGCGACACCGTCCTCCGTTGGCGCTGAGTACTTGATAATTCTGGCGCATTGTCGTCGCTGATGCCACCACCATGTCGCATGTAGGTTATGGCTTTGGAAACAAACTCATCGACATCGAGTCCTTGCGATAAGCTTCCTTGAGCAAGGCGCAAGGCTTTTCGGTACGAAAGATCGGTTGTGCTTACAAGCAGTCGCGAATCGATGGTTGCCTCTGTGGTTTGTTTTACTTTTTTGGAAAGCTCGTTTGCCTTCAAGATGGCCTCGTGCAGACCACGGGAATCACTTTGCAGGTATTCCTCAGAGTTCTCGTTAACATCTTTCAATAGGGTCCTCAGGTCTTTCTGTAGTATTCGGCGCTCTTGCAATGGTTGGTCAGGGTCATATACGTCGGAGAATTGGTCGCCATCGAGGAAGTTCTCGTTGTCGTCGGGCCCGGCCGTCCTTCGACGATTGCTGGACGACTCGGATGCGACTGCAAGGGTTCTTTTGCGCTTCGAGCCCGCTGCGCTTGGCGCGTCGGACTTTTGTCGCACAGCTAAGCCATTCCGCGAAGACGATGATGGAGTCGGGGTCGGCGTCGGGGTCGAGGTTCGTGATGGAGATGGAGACGGTGATGGTGACTCGGTTTGAGACTCTGCATCCCCTGGAATGTCGCCAACACGGGTTGGCATGGCAGTGTACCAATACAATATGTGACAGAGAGGGTGTCACCTTTCTTGTACGTAGAATTCGAGATTGTGGATGGCAATTTCTTGTGAAAATGCGACAATTTGTGACGTATATGGGGAAAATACAGCAGAATGGTCGATGTCCCGGAAATCGAAGTCGGCTCTGGTGATGTTTGAGGTTTGACGTGTTCACAGCCGCGTCGGACGACGCGATTTGTGTGGGGGAGGGGGGGGTTTTCTTCGGGTCCGCCTTTGCCAATTTATCATGTCCAACTTTTTGCCCTGCCCCTCTTTAGTTGGCTGGTAGCACCAGCTTCTTACACAGGGTTCTGGAAATGTTCGGCGAGGTGGAAGCAGTTATTGTGTTAGATACGAGCATCTGATTTGTTCCTAAACACGCATTGCCAACTCAATTAAGCGATGGACTGTCGGGTCTGGTCTGGTGCTTATCAGATAGCCCATGTCGCGTCAGTTGAGGCCAGTGGGGCCTGGGGTCTGGGGCCTGGGATCTACCCCCTCGGCCGGGGGCCCGGGCCTTGTTCCCATCCATCTATTCCCTCGGTTCACAACTTGAAGCTCACCGACCAGCAAAAGAATGCTCAACGTTTGTGACAAGCACGAAAGAAAAGCAGACACTGTTTACGCGCCATGTTATTACGTTTCGTAGCGCTCATGCTGTCTGGCTCTGGATAATATCGGACGTGTCGAGCACGCGGCACACAGTATGTACATTATGTACCTACATAATGTACATGCTATGTGTGTACACTCTACACAATGCATTGACTTGATGCGTGCACATGTACAACATGGCTGGTCCTATCCCGCAGCGACAGAATTGCGGCGTCAGAACGGCCACCCGCGCCATGTCGTGCCATGATTATGCGCGACATGGAAACAAATCGAGGCAACCACACAGTCTGCTAGGTGCGTACCTGCCTACATTCATGTCTGTCTATCTGTCTATCTGTCCGTCAATCCAACAGTCCAACAGTCCGCCAGTCCGCCAGTCCGCCAGTCCGTCCGACCAGGCTGGGTGGGACCTTCCCTTGGACCTCGTGTGTGCAAAAACCCTTATACATACCTACCGAGGTACCTTGGTATGTAGGTACCTACCTACATTAGCAGCCACGCCCACCATGCCAACTGACCGTTGTCTGCGATGAAACAGGCTAGACGAGACACCGAGAGTTTGCGAGCACTTGGCGTGCGCTGTGAGCCTGCCTGCATGTGTGGTGACCAACGAGGACACATGCAACGACAGCCAGCGCACCGCCACGGCCCATGGTAGCGTGACGCCATCATGCCGCCCAGCAGTGAACTCCAGATACGGTTGCTTCTTTCTTCTTTCCTGCTTTTGGCTCACGACCTCCACCACTGCCGACCGCCACCACTGCAGCCACTGCAGCCATCCCTTAAGTAGCAGCTGCACCTCGAGCCAAGATGTTACTGGGCTGGGCAAGTAAGCAAGCAGAACAAGGCTGCGAGTATCCGTTTAGGTCGGACCTTGTACCTAGGAAAAGTACCCTAAATACCTAGTATAGGTACCTACCAGGCCAGCCATACATAAAGTGTTCCAAGCAGCCGCCCCCCCCCCCCCTCCTCCTCCGGAATGTATACTGTCTCTGTGACGTCCCCCTCGATTTTCCTCTTTCCTCACTTCTTCCTCATCAACCATTGTCAGGATCCACGCCGTTCCTTGCTTCCGAGCACCACAGTTGTCTAGTCAAACTTTATTCGTCATAGGACAAGATACAAGGGGAACATCTCCGTTGTGATGTTCGTACGCCATTGACACGCTTACAGTAAACCAACGCAACTCGTCCTGCGGATTTTCCAACAATTACACGTGCCTTGCTCGTGACAGCAACTAGTGATATATCTTCAGTGGCAAGAGGTCCTCATCTTCTCCAGCGACATCTCTACGGGAATCTTACAGTACACTGGCCAAGGGCAATTCCAGTCTACGTCTGCTCTATCGAGTTCTCTCATCTTGCCGCTCACTCGTTCTCACGTATTCCTGCGTAAAATCCCAGCAGTCGACGAGTACAAAGGCTTTTCTCTCGATTGATGGTGGTCTTTATCAAATTTTCCCATTGGCCTAGTGTAACTCCCTCGAATTTACTGATAAAGTTAACCCGCAAACTTGCAAAACTTTGAAAAACAAAGTCCAGGTCTCCTCACAATTTATTACGGACTGGTCCATCCATGGTGATCGGAACTGTACCAGTGTATAGTCCAGATATATCCTTTACGAATTGCATATTTAGTGACCCAATATGACTGGGCTCGTCTCAGCACCGCGATACAGCGCCGAGGACTTCGAAACAGCCTCGATTCGCTCTACTGCTCCTTCATATAGTCAGTAATCATTCGCCAGTCTCACGCCTCCTCTTGGGCTCATTACTGACAAAAAGGCATCAAAGGTTCTGACGCCCCGTCATACCATACTCTTCCCTACAATCATAACGAGGTCATTCCGCCCTATAGCCCTCCAGCCTCCCGAACTGCCACTTTGGTGACAAATGCTTCAGCCCCGTTGTTCGCTCCGGGGCGTCAGAGAGCGACTACGTCTCGGCAGCGATCAGTTGGTCTACCTCCTCTGCCGCCGGCTCCGGCTCAAAGTTCTATATCGACGCAGACCTTCCATCTACCGACATGGTCTGCCAGCAATGCTCCTGCAGCGCGTCATTACCGCAACGTCGCTGAGCGACGCATCACGTCTGGACGATACGCTGGGTCGTCGGAGCTATTGACACGTCAAAACTCGAACGAGAGGATCATAGAAGATCAGCCAGATAATCAGTCGGAGGCGCGACCGTTGGAGGACCCATATCTTGTTGGAGAGGTGGCAGCAGCTCAGGCTCGTCGCGATAGACTTCTTCGTGAGACGGAGGACGATATTTTAGTGCGGGAGGACAAACAATGGGACTGGCTCCTAGGTTCGTACAGGTCTCTCGAAATTGCGCCGTTCTCTCACAGTAGTGTGATTGGAAGTTATGACTTTGACTAACTGTTTGTAGTACAAATGAGAAGCTGGGAGGAGCGTGAGAAAAGCTGGTCTCGATTTCGTCGTGAACTTGAGAATACCCAACGAAAGAAGTTTTTCCGCAGAATCGGCGGCCGTCTGCTGCCAATATAGGAGAAACGCCCCATGGACGCTGGAAGTTTGATCGCGGTTGACTCGAGTCACTAACTTGACCTCAACTGGTTTAGGGAGGGGAAAGGCGGCTTTTCCACTCTTTGTTTTCTAAAAGAAGAAGGCTATACGAATCCATGATGCATATAGCGGCGCAATCGATTAGATCTGGGTTTCTATTCTGCTTTGTTCACTTGTATTGGGTGTTTTTCTTTCTTTCAAAACTGGGCTCTCGACAACTGAACCGTATGCACTGAGCAAAGTTTCACTTTGAAGGTTGGCTGCGATGCACTCCTCAAGACTGAAAATCCAGCACCAGTGTCAACGCAATCGAGTTCAATTCGAGAGAAATATGAAGTACATGCCCTTTGAATGATATGCGCACACCCATTGTGTATGTGGCCTCGTGACGAGCAAATTCACGCCACATGACAGACAGTAATCACCCTACGAAGAGGACAGCCAGAGAGACCATGACCTCCTGTTAACGGAAATTGAAAGAGACGTGCGCGTAACCATGTTACGACGGAAGAGTTTTGTTTTCTATTTCTACCTTACAAATGCAATATATAGACTGTCCCGGAACGCCTTGCCCAATGCAACTAGTAAGACATTTTACCTATGTTGCTCGCCCAGCGGCATGCCCTTTCTTTCTTTTTTTTTTGTTTTTTTCGTGAAAGCTCTCCGTGTGTATAATACAACAGGCGAGCTGATATTAGTCGCAAAATACGGTAGTGTGGTTGATGATAATGTGGCAAAAAGGTTCAAATTAACCCTTGCTTCGGGAGTTGAGCAGCAGGGCGACAATCAAACTGTTTTCTTTTCATTAGCCGCCGTCGAACAAGGGACAAGGACAAGGCTATTCAGGAAGCAGGCAAGCGAGATGTCCACGGCAACATACCCGTAAAGACCAAGTACTTCTCCAAAAATGAGAATCAAAACCATGCCCACGAAGATTCTTGATTGCTCCATGTAAGCACGGACGCCCTTATCACCAACGATGCCAATGCAGTATCCGGCAGCGAGACCGGTCATGCCGACGGCCAGTCCACATGCAAGGTGCATAAAGCCACTGGAGAGGCAAAGCAAGAAACATAACGACATTAGAATTTCTTTTTTCAGAGTGGGGGTTTGGTCAAAAGGATAATATAATCCATGTCAAAGTCTTGGGGGTGGGTTCAGGACGAACGAGAAGAGTGCGTAGCTCTGAGACGCGGATGGCGGAGCGAGATCCTGCGCTATGAGCACGGATATAACGAGAGAGTAGACGGCGATGATGCCAGACATGACGACCGGAATCAAGCACTACGCGTAGAAATTTGAGGAGTTTTTTTGTATTAGCCACGTTGCTCCATCACAAAAGCTGCCCATTCGGAAAAAAAGAAAGAGGAGGGGGAACCCGGATTCGTTCCACACCTTCATGATGAGATCGGGACGAAACGTTCCCACACCAGCGATGCCAATGCCCGACTTTGCAGTGCCGTACGCAGCTCCGATGGCTGTAGTAAGTAAGAACAATTGTTAGAATAGATGCTTTTTTTTAATATAGTGATTTCTCTCTCTTCTTCTTCTGCTTCTTCTTCTTTTTCTTCCTTATATTTCGAATAGATAGAGAGAGATGTGTTATTTTTTTCTGTTGTTGTTGTTGTTTTTTATCCTTACATCCGAAGACCATGGCAGCTGCGATGCCAGCCTAAACAGGAAAAAATTGGCACATTAGCAAAGGCGTTTCTTTTCTGAAAAAATGAACAACTTCCAACTTGTTTCCATGTTGATGGATGGGGGGGAAACGGAAAGGCGAAGAGGGAAGAGTTGCCCTACCATGCCGAAGAAGGGGGCGAACTTGGGAGCGTAGTCTGACTCCATGGTTGAAAGGGGAAGGAAGACTCCGTGGGAATAAAAGTGTCTTCTTTCTGATATTCTGCTTCGATTGTTGAAGTCGGTAGGAAGGAATCTTGCTGGGAACGGCTCTCCGTGCAAGGTCGCGTTATCGCCGTGGCATCACGGATTTTGGATCAGAGCAGCTCTGGCTCTTCTTCTCCTTGGCGTCATGTCATGAGGTGGGGCGGCGCAGACAACTCTTGAGCGTGACGACGGCGTGACTTTGCACGTGACTTCACCAGCACCCAACTCTTCAATCGACTGCTAGATGCCGGAATGAATTGCCGGAGATTTGCGGCGGCAAACACTCTCCACACAGACGGGAAAATGGCCAGGCATTTCCGCTCAACAAGGTTTGTGTGCAGCAACGAAAAGAAAAGGCAGATGTGGCGACGGAAAGTGACACAAATAGAGTCACAGGCTCAAAGAAAGTACCTCTCGTCAAGTATGCTGTTTTGTTATTTGCAGCGCAAATCCGGTCCACGTAGACGCTGCATCAACACCACGTTTTTATCATTCCCAGAAAGCGATAAAATTTCCTCTCCTCGCTTCCCAAAACCACCATCTCCCTCCCTCTTTCTCTCTCTCCTGTGACCCGTAAAATGGACTTTGGAATGCTCAACTCCATGTCTCAAATGCATGAAAGAAGCGACATCCCACCTGCGTCACTTGGGGATGAGCTGACACCCAGAACCCACCAGGACAGAGCAGCACGATGCCCTCCAAACTCTCCTCCTTCCTCTCGGAACCTCTTCTGCCACAGGCTCTCGCCAGAAATTGCCCTCCAGATCTTCCAGTCCGAAATCCTACCCGCCGAGTTTTCCCGTCTCCCCCACCATGCGTCCTCTTGCGCATCACCCCTTGCCGTCCTAGCAGTCGGCCAGACAGGCGCGGGAAAGACGTGTCTATCGCCTGCTATCCTCTCGGCGATGCGTATCATACGTGGCCGCGACGGTCCTGCACATCTCATTGCCGATACTTACAAGACTTATCATCCTGACTATTCGCGGTTGATGCTGTCGACACCGCACCTAGCATCTGCTGCTACAGGGCCCGACGCGAGGAAGTGGCTGGCCATGGCGGCCCAGGAGGTGACGAGACGCAGGATGGATGTCCTGGTAGAGAGCGCGTGCAGGCATCCCGATGATTTTGCGGACTTGGTGCGCATATTCAGCGAGGCACACTACAGGGTGGAAGTGGTGCTGTTGGCGGTGCCTGCGCCTCTGAGCAGACTAGGTTTACTGGTGCGGTATTACGAAAAGCTGCCAGAGGGACAGTCGGGAAACTTGCCTGTGAGACTAACGCCGGAGAAAGTTCATGATGATTCGTATGAGGGTCTGGTTGATGCAGCGATGTTTCTCGACAGGAGCGGGCTGGCGGATCAGGTCCTCGTTGTGAGGAGGGGCAATATGGTGGCGTGCGGGTTTTTGAAAGGGCAGCAAGATAGGTTTAGGACTACGGAAGCTTTGAAAAGAGAGCGCGAGAGGCCGTTGACAAGGAAAGAGAGGCAAACTGCATTGGACGACATAGCGAGAATGGGCACTTTTGGAAGTGCGACTGACCGGGTTGCTTTGGTCCAGGATATGCTGGATACGATAATTGTAGAAGGAGATGGTTGTAATGTGGATGAGCAGAGGGATGAGTGGCCGGAATTGCAGCCGTTAGCTTTTGGAAAAGTTAACCAAGAGGCTGGTGGGACGTATAATGTCCTTCGATTGGGTCAGATATGACAGTTCTGACGATGGACTTGTGCTTCTTCTGGTAGACTGGTAATGTGGTGGTTTCCATTGGCTCTTTGAACCTGTTCCTTTTCTTCTGTATTTGACCTCGACGGCTACCGCTACACATGAGGATTGTTGCAAAAACAAGCAGCTCTGATCAGCATTCAGCAAAGCATCAAGACCTTGAAACGTCTAAAAGAAGAATTACCCATAATATCGCCTTCATATCTCCCCTTCATTCGCATCACTTCATATCACCATCTGTCCTTCTGCGCACCAAGTTCGTTTCATAATTGAGGTGCCGGGGCTCTGACCGCCTTCGTTTCGTCCGTATATCGGTGCGCTGCTTTGGCGAATAAGCCGCAGCCTGGGACACCCCTGAAGTGTCAGATGTCGATGTCGTCTGTGAGATTAATTTCGAACTTGAGTTTTCATCCCGTGCGTCGTCCAATCGATTCGTCCCCGCGTCTGTGAAGTGTTGGCTGTCAAGCACAGCTCTTGGCGTCTCGATTTTGAACAGAGAATTTCGAAAATGATGTGAAAACTCCGTCTGTAGAAGGGGATGCCGGCGGGCCAGGCTAAGATAGCTTTTGAACAGCTCGTCTTGATCCTGGTCCGCACCCAAGGAGCTCATCAAAACGCTGGGCAGCTGCAAAGGCATCGGCGACAACTCTGTCGGGAGTTTCCATTCACCGATAACCTTGCGGTCAAGTTGCTCGAAGAATTGGAGATGTCGTTCCGGTGTGCACAGCCAGTCATGGCATTCGGCTTCTAGAACAGTCAGCCTATCCTTTGGTGATCGCTGAAGACATTGCCAGACAAATGTCTTGCTATTTTTACTGAGCTTCAGACCCGAACCCGAACGGAAGATGTCGCACTTCAAATAATGAAGTATGATATCTTGGTTGCTTTGGCAGAGTTTGGCAATCGCTGCATCAGTCTCCAAGCTTGCAGTCAGCATAATGGCGGTGACTATACCCACAGCCCACATGTCAATGGCCGGCGTTTGGTGGTCCTGTTCCGCTGCATATAGTTCCCTCATCAAGCGTCAGACAACCCTTCATGAAAGCCGTGTAAGTTTGGTCCTTGAACTCACGGTGCCTGATAATTTGCTGTGCCAACCATCGTCTTCAGTCTGCTTCTCCTTGGTACTGTGCAAGTTGAAAAATCAGAGAGCATTACCCGCTGGTAGGCAATCTTGGGCGAGTATGCGAGAAGGATATTTTCGGGCTTGAGATCGCGATGGATTATGCCCTTGCTGTGAAGATAACTCAACCCTCTGAGCACTTGTCGAATAATGATTCGGCAATCAAACTCCTTGATCCCATTGTGCCGGTTGATAAGGGACATCAAATCCCCTCCTGCCGCCAGCTCTGTAAATATGTAACTTCTGTCGTTAGTTCGGGTTGCGATGCAAATAATATCCGGAGGTTGCGCCTACAGAGAGTGGGGCGATGAAATCGAGTCAACGTAGGCCAAGATATTTGGCTGTAAGATCTTTTTAGCTGAGCGTTTATGCAGAAGCAGGATATTGACCCACGTGTCGCAACTGTCGCAGAAGATCTGCTTCTTGTAGCTTACGTCTGCAACTATCACGAACTAGGCGATTTTGATGTTCGTCAAGATTCATGACTTTACATACAATCTGCCTTCGAGTGGCAGTTTCCTCTGCAAGAAATACACTGGCGTCTATTCCTTGTCCGATACAGCGTTTTGAGATGGAGTATTTGTCCGAAAAAAGCTGTTGAGTGAGTGTTGGTAAATACAAATGTTGGGTGACGTCGTGGTCAACGTACGTACCCTGGACTCAGCTGACTGGATCTTGCTCAATTCAACTTTGGGTGGACTGTTCTCTTGGTGAAGAATAAATTTCCAATAAGGAAGAATCTCAATTGTGTCGCCGTCTTCTAGGAGATAACCGGAGCAGACATCGGGGCCTTTACCGACCAGCATATTATTAACATAAGTTCCGTTAAATGACTTGCGATCGCGCACGTATATGAAGTTGATCCCCGGCTCATACACCACGGTGTAGATCTCGCAGTGATTTCTAGAGACCAAACTCTCGCGGTCACTTTTGATCGCAAAATCGCTAAACCTTCTTAGCGCTGGTCCTATCTCATGCATTGAAAATAAAACGCCTACTTTGACCCTGGATCTCTTCCAATCTTGAAGATGTCCTCTTCTCTGATTGATATTATGCCTTGGGAAAACCATTAGCTGAGCCAAGCAGTCATCGAGAAAGCTGTGCCATCACAACGCCCACACCTTTCGTCACGCGACCATCACGACAACAGATATATTCGAGACGGGCGACGGGTTGGACCACATGCATCTTGACAGGAGCAGCACTTGCTGCGCTGTCTGCCATGGTGAAGGAGCGTATATGTAGATATGTGTGGAGCGGAAGGCAGTAGATTTGTGAGAAATAGTATGCATTAATTGTTTTCTTTCTTTTTTTTTTCTTTTTCGACGAAAGACTTGTCAATAAATGTAGAATAAAACCACCTGGCCTTCTTCGATTCCTTCTTAAAGACTAGGAAAATTAAAAAAAAAAAAAATGAAAATTTCAATGATCTCTTTTCGTCCAAAGGATGCAACTGCCTCACCAATGCTCTTTCCTTCACAATCTGAATGTGCACAGTGCATTGTTCGCTTTGCTGGACTTTTTATACGGAGCACGATGCCTGCTTGCCAGTCCCTCTTGCAAACCGCAGCGCACGGACCAAGACATAGCCTTCGAAATGCACACACGTGACCTCAGCGGGCTTCATGCCCTACATAGAACATTGCTTAACCTCTGAAATTTCCCCCGCTCCTCTTTCTGTTGCATCTCATCCAAGCACGATTCTCATCCACGAACCAGTAAGTAGGACCCTTTGCTTTGCGTCAGCTTGAGGATGCTTATAGTCAATGCCATTGCTTGCGCAGCATGCATTGATCATTGACCGTCCTGGCAATCTGCCTCTAGTTATGACTTTGACTAACAACTAAACAGATCGTTCAAGATGAGAGCCAAGTGGAGAAAGAAGCGTGTTCGTCGCCTCAAGCGCAAGAGAAGAAAGATGAGGGCGCGATCGTAAGTTTTGCTCTGTATTCATTGTACCAAAATGTATCATGTTACTCACAACCGTACAGCAAGTAAACGCCTCGCACCATCACCTGACTTGACGCATCTTTCATGAAACATTTACGATAATTCTCGTCCCGAAGGACATGTACAAACAAAGCTAAGAACGGCAACTGGCGGTCACTATTGTGTGAAATCACATTTCGGGGCCATGTCATCATTGACTCAGTCCACCAATCTGGGCTACGATGTTTATTTTATGGGCGTGATGGGAGATGGGTAGACAGCCAAGGAAACGGTCAGGTATCAGGATGGCGTTCAGGGATCGCGGAAGAAGAGCGAGCTGTCATACGAGGACGCCTGCTAAAAAGTAGATTAGCACGTTACTTTGACAAATACATGCAGATTTTGCTTCTTCATTTGAGCAGTTGTCGTCGTGAGTAGAACGCATGCTGCGAGAATAGTCTTTCGAGTCAATGCCTCGAATTCTGCAGAGCTTGAAATGTTTCACCATTTACGATTCCAGATTTTGTGCTCGAAATATGATACATGGTGCGGAAAACAGGCTCTACTGGTAAATATGCTGTTCCCCTCCAAGCTAAGTTGGAGCTGTGGGCAGCTGTGGATTGCTTTGCATGGTGACGTCGGCAACTGTGCGAGACTTAGCTAGGATTAAGCGAGCACCAGGCTTGCAGGCAGGAAAGCGTCTCTCGCTGGTGGGGTCCCAGTGCACCGTTTACCGCTCTCGGATCATAGACGGCCCGAGGCTGTTTTTTTTTCATGCCGCCAAGGCTCTCTTGAAGAGTGGATTACCATTTTTTTCTGGACGGCGACCCGCTGCGCCAAAAGCCGTGCTGCGAGGCCATAGACTCACGGAGGACGCGTTTCTGACTTGACCTTGCAAGGTAGAGGCAGAAACCACTTTACAGAAACCACAGGCGACGTCTGGACCTACCATATTGAAAATGAAGTCGGACGGCGCAAAGAAGCGGAAGAGAGATGGAGAGTCATCAGGAAAGCCGAAAAAGAAGGTCGTGCTGGATGCGCCAGCGTCCGCAGCATCTGTCTCATCAGTGCTGCGAGCTGAGTTTTGTCCTCCAGTAGTTGGTAAGGCACTAGAAGGAACTTGCTACGGTTGAGAAACTTTGTGATTACGGTCAACTGACTTCAAGTCTGCAGCCACCACTCCAGGCATTGAAATTCCACAAACGCTCGTCTTCCAATCATACCAAACCCGAGACAACACTAAAACGAAGTCAAAATATGGCCGTACCAAGGAAATTCTATTGCACTCAACATCTCACCAAAGCCTAGACTATACAGCCAGAGAAGAAGGATCGAGGCAATCCGCGCCGCTTCTCAATCACTTTGTTGGCGTCTATGATCCCAAGACTGGAAAGCTGGAAGTGGTAGAGGCTAAGAGAATGGTGGTCCGTGGCCTCGTACGTGCCAAACAAGTTGCCGAATCTCCTACAGGCGTGAATGAAGCAAACAAGGTACGATTTTTTTTAAGGTGTCGATGACAAGAGTCTCACCAAAAAGACAACCTCGCCTCAATTCGTCAAATGATGCATGTGCTGCATTGGTACTAACGTGTCCGACCAGAGCATGATGGATCGTCGTGTTGATCTGGGTCAAACATTCGGTACCAAGAAGGCGAAGAAGGCGATTCGCGATAAGGAACTCAACGCTATTGCCCCGCAAAGAAAGCTCGGAGAAGCCCCCGCGGCGATCAATTTGGCTGGAAAGGCAGTCCTGCAGTCAGTGGGTAAAATTACCACGCAAATGTCTACGAAAGAAGAGTTGCAATCTGCTGTGGACGAGGCCAAGCCCGTGCCAAGGGCCAACCTCGACGCCCAAGACATCCACGACGTATACGATCCAAACTCGATCATCGGAGCTGATATTCTCAACCTCGTTCCCATTAGAGAATGGCAGGAGAGAGCTCGACATAGCGAGGGCATTCAAACGACTTCACGATTCGTAGCCGCCAGAGTCAACGCTATTGCCACGAACAACGATGCCATTACACGGCTACGGGTGCTCCGATACTTCAACTTTGTGCTCACCTTTTATTTGAACACGAAGCCGGGCAAACAACGAGGCACACGACAGGTTCCTCCACGAGACAAGCTTCGAGAACTGATGGCGCCCGCCCCTGAAGCGGTTGTGGAAAATATCCGTCGGAAATTCTCAGACGCTGGCGTCGTAAGGAAATTCCACATTGACCTTCTCATGGCACACTGCTGCGTATATGCCTGCATAGTGGATAATTTCGAAGTGGACACACAAAACCTGCGAGACGACTTGCGACTGGACCAAAAATCGATGAATGGTTACTTTCATGAGATAGGTGGCCGCGTGAAAGTAGTAGGGAAAAAGGCCGAGGGGGGACACACAATATACCTGGGCAGATTGATACTGCCGCTGGATTTCCCTAAACAGAAAAGGGCGATGGCGCCACGTCGCAAGTAAAATTGGGCGTGAACCTAGTTGTCAAGGAAGGGGGGAAAATGATCTACCAAGGATTAGTATTGCAAGGATGCATTGAGCGGCGTTTCTTTCTTTTTCTTTTATGACATCTTTCTTTTAAAAGTATACAAACTTTCTTGTTTGTGCGATTGACAGACACAGAAACACCTCATTATAGTTTTGGGTGAAGAGTATTGGACAAATGTCGTGCAAGAAATGGCGTCCTTTGGTGTTTTGTTAAGTTGCTGGCCAAGTAAAGCCCGCCCCGTGTGATAACATCACGTAATATGCAGTTTTGTCCATGCGGCAGCTTCCCGGGTTCCATCTGCGATCCTCGTCCGCCAAATTCGTCGGGATCTGAACTCCATGAGTCCCGTTTCGCGACGTCCCCTATTGTATCGCCGACTGGATAATCGGCAGCAATGTAACATTGGAGTAGGCATGCACCACCGCCAGCTCGGCAATACGGCACGCACTGCAGGTATTTTGGGGGTTTTCTCCTTCCCCCCCTTTTCTCCGCATCGCCATCTACGGCCCGAAGCTTGCAACGATGTGGGACAGACTTTTTGAACGTCTGATGTTTCCCCCGTGCAGAGAGTTCCGAATAACCGCGTCGGTCCCGGGGTATCAAAGGCATTTGGACGTAGTGCTAGACCTTCTTCATACCTTGATCATCCTCTTCCCCCCTCTCTGCTCCCTCTGCCATCGCGGCTCATCTTTTTGAGGCCCGGGAATAACTCATCTCGGCGTCCGTATCTTGACGTTCCGCGTCTATCATAACCCACCTCCTTCGAACCATTAAGACTGTCTCACTCAGGCACCTTATCCCAACTAGCCACCACTCTCAGCCCGTCCCATAAGCCCCCTTGTCGTCTTCGTCATCGCCGTCGTCGTCATTGCCGTCGTCGTCATTGCTGTCGTCGTCATTGCCGTCGTCGTCACTGCTGTCGTCGTCATTGCCGTCGTCGTCACTGCTGTCGTCGTCATTGCCGTCGTCGTCATTGCCGTCGTCGTTTTTTTCTTTTTTTTCCCACTCCAAAAAGTCCTTTTCCCCCGCAAAAGAGCAAAATACACGCACAAAAAGAGAAACACAGCAGGTCCAAAATCCCGAGTAACAAGACAAGCTAAGAAATAAAAAAAGAAAAGAAAGAAAGCCCACACATGACAATGACGCCGGAAGAAAAAATCACCGTCGAGTACCGCGGCCGCGTGGCCATCCTCACCGTCAGCAGCGAGGAGAAGCTCGGAGCGTTGAACCACGACGAGTACTATGCTCTTGGGGCGGCCATGAACGAGATTGCCCAGCACGACGAGGTTGTGACGACGGTCGTGACGGGCAAGGGGCGGTTTTTCTCGGCGTGAGTTCTTATTTTCCCTCTCGTTTTTGTTTTCTTTTTTCTTCTCCGTTTCTCGTCTTTGATTTCTGTTGTTTGGTGTATATATACGTGCATATATCATGGGCAGTGTATCCGGGAAAATTCCGAGCATGGTCATATCTCGGTTTGTGGCGGGAAAAGTTCCCGAAATTACCTGATGACCTTGCCGTATCACGTTTGTAATACATATCTTTTATGCATTTTCTGTTTTTTGGGTCATCTACTCTTTGTTATTCGTGTTGTCCCATTTAGTAAAGCAATCATGCTTTGGAGGACGATATGAAATTAATAGCAAATTACTTTTTGAATAAAAAAAAGAAAAAGAAAGAATAAATAGAAGAAAAAAAAATCCATAAAAAAAATCGATTTTCTCTCTAACAAATTCCCAAAGAGGCGCAGACATAACCTCAATCAAAAAATCATTCGCCGCACCGCAAGAAAACCACAAATATTGGCTCCAGACCTTCGCGTCCCTCCAGCTCCACGTCACGCACGCCTTTGCGCACCACCCCAAGATTCTCGTCGCGGCGCTCAACGGACCCGTACTAGGCCTCTCGGCCGCTCTTATCGGCTGGGCAGACTTCATCTACTGCACGCCGCAGACCTTTGTGCTCACGCCCTTTTCGTCGCTGGGTCTTGTGGCCGAGGGTGGTGCCTCGCGCGGCCTGGCGAGGCGTCTCGGCGCAGCGAGGGCCAATGAGGCGCTCATTATGGGTAAGAAATTGGGCGCCGACGATCTCAAGGCGTGTGGGTTCGTGAATGAGATTTTCGACGTCGGCCGCCATGGTGGTGCTGATCAGGATGATAAATCCATGTTTCGGGAAAGGGTTCTGCGGGAAGTGGACGATCGGCTGGGGGAGCATCTAAACGGAGAGAGCGTCTTGGGAATTAAAAAGTTACTGAGACGACCGGATAGACATCTTGATGATGAGCAGGGCATACACGAGATTCTCGCAGGGCTGGATCGTTTCTTGACGGGGATTCCGCAGGAGGAGTTTCGGAAGCTTGCGAGCGGTGAAAAGAGGCACAAGTTGTGAGACATGTTGCGTTGGATCTTGTGGAACGCTCAGTATATAGAGATGGATAAGAAGAAGACATAACAAGAGCGTTTTTCGTCTCTATTACAGACCAAAATCGGGTATTTGCGTCAGCATCGGCGTCGGCTACCAATCCGATTCAACCCAATCCGCCTCAAGCCAGCATGCCAAATAACAAATGAATCCTTCTCCAGTAAGCATTCGCCGCCTTGGCCACCTTCTTTTGGGCCTCCTCCTCTAGGCCGCTCTGATTGGCAAATTCCCCGGCCAGCTCGGCATACCTGTTTGCCGTGTCGCCCTGACCGTTGCCAATACAGCATTGAAGCAACGACACGTCAAAGAGCCATTGAGTACATATGTCGTGGACAATGCCCACAGGGCTTGATTCGGCTTGCTTCTCGGCTGGTATTTTGACTGGGCTTTCGAATGACGCCTCGGCTGGCTTCCCTCCACGCTTGTCATGCTCCTTGTCGCCATCACTTGCATCTTCGACTTCATTGCCGTCTTTTTCATCCCCACCTTCACCCTCCCCCTGAGTCTGATCTCGCTCCTCTTCTCCATCCTTGATCATATTCTTCTTCTCGCCATCAAGACCCTCGTCCATCGAGACTAGACCTGCCAACTCCTCGCGCCACGCCTCACACACCAGCTCCCCGAGCTGCTTCTTCAGCTCCCCCACCGCAGCAGGCGTCCACAAGTCGATGCCCAACTCCGTCATGGACAGCGACAAGTCGCGCAAGAGGTGAAAAACGCTCGGGCACGGCTGATTCGGAACAAGAGGCTGTCCCTCCCACAACGGCTTCATGGCCACACTCTTATCCGACAGGCCCTTGCTGATAAAGGCCGCGGCCGCAGGACGGGATACCAGAGCCGCAATTCGGCTGTGCCAACCAGGCACCATCGACAGGCCGAAGCTCTTTACTGCCGGACGATGATCGGGTAGCTGAGCGCGGATATCCCGGACGACGCGGATGAGATAGATGGCCATGGCGCCACCCGCGTTGCTCTGTCCGTACTGGTCCCATAATTGCTGGATTTGCCTTTCCAGGGCCGCAAAGGATGCATCGAGCGTTTCGTCCAGTGTCTCCTGAAGCCTTCTCGGGTCCTCTCTGCTGAGATGCTGCTGTCTTGCCTCGATCGTCTCCTCGTCTTCGATCTCGTCGTAGTCATTGTCCCATCGCTGCTTACGGAGCTGCTCCACCACTGCGGTGACATCGCCGATGATGTGGAACCACGAGCGGTAGCTATGCGATGCCCTGGACACGGCGTTGTTGCGTCCGTGTAGTCGTGACACGACTTCCTGAAGGAAATTTGCGGCACCGTGAGACAGCGCGGCATCGTATCCGTCGTCGTCCCAAAGACCCTTGTTCTTGTCGGTTACCCCTTCTTGCCATCCCTCTAGCGTAGCTTTAATCTCGGAGCCCACGAGTCGTAGTTTGGTTGCCTTGGCCTCGACCACTGCCACAAGTCGTGCGTTGATGGTCGCTCGCAAGTCGTCTTGCATTTCCTGCGGGTCAAACCCTCTCGCCCTGCCGCCGTCGCGGATCCAGAGTTGCAACACCTGGGTGCGCAAGTCGGTGATAGACTTGAAGTCCACCATGTGGTGAAGCGTCTTTTGCAAGCCCGAAACAATCACCTTGCCCCCCTTTTCAGCAAAACTACCCAGCATTTCTCTCGCTTGTTTGCCATCCAGGTCATCGTGTCTAACAAAGGGAGTAAAGTCTTGCATCTCTTCGCTGCACCATCGGCCGTACATGTCGAGCCGCAAGCCCTCGATTTTGTTCAAAGAAGCATCCGCTAGGAGCGTTTGGTCCTTGAGATTCAATAAGGCTTGTGAAAGCTTGGAAGGAACCAATGCCTGGACGTCCAATATCGTTTTCGTATAGAGTTTCAGACTGCGAACCACATCTTCTCTGGTCGTTGTCGTTGTCGTTGTCGTTGTCGTTGTCGTTGTCGTTGTCGTTGTCGTTGTCGTTGTCGTTGTCGTTGTCGTTGTCGTTGTCGTCCGCTCGTCCTGATCCGTGTTGAGCGTGGTCTCCATGGCGCGTTGTCGCACTCGAATGAAGTGCCAGATGGCATGCTTCGCTCCCGAGCTATTGACAAGGCTATGGGCGCAGAGCGCCTTGACGGCGTCGTCGAGATATGCATCCGCATTGGCATCCTCGCCCTCGTCCACGTTCTCCAGCAGTCGCTCAATGTTTCGTTGAACCCTTCTTCGCAGCGAGTCGAGTGATTTGCCCGCCACCTCCACGGCCAGCTGCGCTCTTTCCGAGATAACGGGTCCTTCCTTGAGACTTTTGACGAGCAGCCGACCAATGACGAATATTTTAGTAGCCATAAATAATCTCTCCCCTTTACCAATGTGAACATCGCCCAAACAGTCACCTCCTTGGAGAACTCTCCTGGCCGTGAGACGACAGCACTCGAGCAGTCTCAGTTGAGCCGTCTCACCCGCGCCAGAGGTCTCCTCTCTCCTGACAAAATTGGCCAGTCCCGCCACCTTGGAGGAGATGACAGTTCGTCCGCAACGACCGCCCATCCGTCCCAAAAGGTCTTGTACTTGTTCATTATCGCCGCGCATCCGAACTATGGTGTCTGCGGTGCCGAGTAGTTCGCGGTATGAGCCTCCGACCTGGTGCCTCAGACGAGAGGACTTGTCCTCGATTTGAACATGAAGCGACTTGTGAAGAGAGATGATCTGGGGAAGCGAATAGCTTCCTGAGAAGATATCGGCGGAGGAGCCAAATGTGGCAGGGTCGGGATTTGTCGATGTCATTGCGGCGATTCGGGGGGGGTCGCTGCCTCGCCCGTGGAATACAGACCAGACGGAACAGTACTGAGGACCAAAAAAAAAAACGACTAGCAGAGGGTGAATGATCAGATGAGAGGACTTGGATTGTAAATGCGCGGCGCCCTTCGCTCACGAATACGAAATATCGACTTGTGCGAGTGTCGTTGCTCCAACAAGGTCGAACAGGAGCCGAAGAGGCAGGATGAAGAATAAAGCTATCTGGTACCTGGCGCGCGTGCATGCATGCTTTAGACGGCTCGGAGGGTGTGGTGTTTGACAGCTTGGCATTGTTGGCATGTGGGTCCCCGTTTTCTTCATTTGAACCTCCTTTTTAAGCTGATTCTGCATAAGATTTTTTTCTTGAAATATATATATATATATATATATGTATGTATGTATGTTTTTTTTGAAAAAAAAAAAAAAAAAAAACCCCCAAGAAAAAACCAGAAAAACTCACGATTTAAAAAAGCAGAATAAATAAAATAAATAAAAAGAAAATCCACGCACGCGCAATGTGGATACTATGTCTGGTATTATTGTACATGTCGTATGGATGGAATCGGCGTCTACAGTTTAACACTTTTAACAACGCCAGTGTTGATACCAGACAGCTCGCCTCTGTATCCACCTTTGGGCTCACCACCCTGCCAGACGGGCTTCATGCTCTTCAACTTCTTCTGCTTGGCCTCGTACTGCTTTCTCTTCTTGACTCTGGGGTTTCTGACGTCCTTACTCCTCTTGGGTGCCAGACCCTTGTTCTTCTCAATGGCATATGTAATCTTTCTCTTGCCGTCCGCGCCAACCTCCTCATTCTCCACCACCCGGTCTGCCTTGCCGGCGGCTGCATAGGCGGCATATCGAGCGGCTTTCTCGTCACGCTTGCTCTTTGACTTGTGCGCCACCATGTCGTAGTATTCATCTTCACCTCCGCGAATGGCTTTGGCAGCGGCGGCATCGTCTTCGCCGTCACTGTCGCCGCCGAGGTCAGCGCCGTGCTTGGAATCCTTCTTGCCTCGCTTCGCAGCCTCGGCGAGCAGTCGTGCTTGACGATCGCGGAGTCTCTCTCGGTGGGGAATATCCATATCTCCTCCAGCATCGCGTCCAGCTCCAGTACGCTTGTTCGCCTTTTGGGCAATCTGCGACGTGTAAAACTTGAGACTCTTCTTGCGGGCGGCTTTGTCCGCCGCGGCGCGGGCATCCAGGGTCTCCTCCTCGCCAAAGTCGGAATGGTCGTCCTCTTGCTCCTTTGACGTAGTCTTTGATTTTCGTTTTGTTGACTTCCCAGAGGGAAGAGGGAGGTTGTATAGATCAGCGACGCTGCTCTCGATGGCTTTGGCCTTGTCAAGCTTCTTGGCTTGCTTGACCGCAGCGGCAGCCTTTGCTTTCCTGGCTGACTCCTTGCTCTCCTTCTTTTGGTCCAACGACGCCAAGGCATCGCCCAGCGCATAGTCACCACCGTCCATTTCGGATGCTAGCGACATGACACTGTCGTCTGCGCTGTGTGTGGTCTTCAATTTCTGTACCCTGTTCCAAGCCTCGCGGCACTGCAAAATAGTTTCCATGACATCGTGGTCTCGCAGATCAATAGGGTTCAGAGTCTTTTGTGATCGGCTTGCATCTCTGGCTGGGGATGTGAGAATAGCAAAGTAGCTGGTCAAGGTGGCGACGTAGCAACCTAGAACCCAGTACTTTATGACTTGGATCGTTGTACTTGACTGGTCGGCAGCATCTGCTTTCAGGTTGGCCAATACCGGCTGGAGCTCATCGAGTTCGTTGGCCAAGTGCTCAAACTCGGGATACCTTGTTGAAAGGAGCCGTGCTCGCTCCTCTGCGCTCATATCGGGCGTGACGTCAATGTCCTTGAGCACCTCGACCACCTTTTCTTCATCTTCCTCGGCTTCGGGTTCGCCAGCAAGCCATTCACCGCCATCAAAGACAAAATCCTCCTCTCTCATCTTGGAGAGCTTCTTTCTCTGCAGTCTTTTGGCTTCGGCCTCTTCTTCGAGAGCATCGGCTTCGGTTTCGATGTTGTCGGCATCGTAGTAATCTTGTTTAGAAGAGCCCCACCAACCAGACTCTTCCCCCTCTTCTTGATCTCGAGCTTCTTCTTCTTCTTCTCGGGATTTCCGTTTAGATATCTTGTTTTTCTTGGACTGGGACTGCCCGTCTCCTTCCAGATCAAGTCGGGAGTCGTCTTCGTCGTCATCGTCGTCACCGCCGGAGTCAGAATCCTGATAGGCTAGGAGTTCCTCATCGGAGAGTTCAATGCCATCCTCCTCCTTTCTTCTTCTCTTGGAGCCGGGCTCGTCATCGAGCATGATGGTATCCTGATTTAGGAAGTGCTCGTCTTCCGAGTTGGCGACGTCCTCAAAGGTAGAAATGGGACCGAGGCGAGCGTCGGTTGGGTCCAACTCTTTTGGGCCCTTTGAACCGGCATTGCGACCGGAGCCCTTTCTCTTCTTTGCCATGGTCAGGTCAAATTGTTGAATCCGTGTTCAAGTCGGAGCCCGAGGTCGGTCTGAATCTGATTGCAAATCACGGCAGGCCAATATAGAGCAATGTGCCCACCTGGCAATGGCGGAACAATCTTTTCCTGGGGTCGCCCGAAAAAATTCCTGGCGCGATAAGATAAGATAAGATAACATGTCGACTTTGGTCGTGCTTTGCCTGCCCACACAAGCCTCGGTGCGACAACTTAGTCAGCGCCAGGCTGGTGCAGGCGGGTCTGTGTGTATGTACATTGTATGTATGTATATGTACAAGATGCGTGTGCTGCATGCATGCATATGCATATGTATGTACCTGCCCATCCGTTCATGCGTTGATTGTTGACTTTGACTGAGAGCAGCAATGGGCCTTTGAAGAGTGCGAAGCAGATGAATCTGTTGATGCAGCCCGATGGCCCAAACACCACCACCTGTCCTGCACAGACAGAGTGACAGACCGGCGGCGGCGCGCCAGCTTTGACCGCAAACCGTGACAGGGATCTGTCTGGCACGCGCACCGGACAAGAGCATGCATTGGCATCCCAGCGCAACGGTCTGGCCCTCCTGTAGACAGGCGCGTGCATGGGCCTGGCCCGCTGGTTCCCTGGTGGCTCTCTGGTCTGGTGGCTCTGGTCTGGTGGTTCCCTGGTCTGGTGGTTGGGGGGGGGGGTAGCGGCTCCAACTCCCGACAACCGCTGGTTGGTGGCGGTCTGGACAGTGGCTCTCAGGGGCGGCTCTCAGAGCGGCTGCCAGGGCGACTCCCTGTTGCCGTGGCGTCATTTTCAGTCGAAGTCTGCTGGTCTGGTTTCTCCTACTAGCCTGATACCAAGCGTTGGCTTAACAACGTTGAAGCTAGGTCGGCCTGGTGTGCAAGCGCAGCGCGAGCTCGAGACCTCCCAGCCTCTTCAGCGCGCAATTGCCACGCGACTCGGAGGGGCCGTGAAGTCGCTTCACTTGACCTCTGTTCCGCCAGACTCCAGAGAGAACCCGACCTACTCGATAATTCGTCATTTTGTCGACGACCGACTCAAAAGCCGAGAAGGCACGGCATACGGATCGTGGTTCGGCACGGCACCGGAGCATGTCTCAGCAAGAATATGGAATGTGGTCGTGCCAGGCTGGTTCAGTGTGTTGCCTCGGCGGCCGCCTCGTGGCCCTCCACCGCCATTGCTACCTGCCGACTCGACGAGTCTAGTCCAGTCTGGTCCGCAGTGGGTAATCTGCGGTCAATTCAACAAGAGCCCGCCAGCGCCGAGTCCACATGCAGGCTCATCTGACGGCCGGCAGGGGTCAACTCGTCGCAATGTGACGTCTGGTGGTGCCTGGCATTGATCCTTTGCTGGCCAGCACCTGCCCTGCCCGACGATCGCGGAACGCCTGTTTGACGCGATTTCTGGAAGGAGCGAACATCCAAACGAGTCTGCCTAGGTAGGTACCTAGGCAGACTCGTTTGGACGTACCCAGGTGGTCAGTTGGTAACACCTCACCCTGGGCCAATCGAGTGCCTACCTTCCTAGTATCTAGGTAGGTAGTACGTAGTTGCACTTCTCTCGCCGCCTTTTCTCGCTCATCTCGACTCTTTCGATTCTCCCACTCCGCGAGCACCTACAATAGCCCCTTCAACGGGGCACGACGCGGGAGCTAAGCCTTTAATGCCTTGAAGGAAGCACATCGAGTTCTCTGCCCTATGCGAAGTAGCTAGGCCAACTAGCAGCCCTTGAACACCCCTCACCATCCATCCTTCCATCCCATCCTGCTGTACGCTTTACGGAAAAGTCGAAACGCGATAAGCGAGCTGGTCCGCTTGTTCGCCGCACTCGACATCATCTCAGATACTACTTTCGCCACCTTTTATTCTCCACTTCTATGAACTATTTCACCTACTGCGCGACACCTTTTCTATCCTAATGGCCTATTTTCTAACCTCCTAACGCCACCAAAAAAAATAAAAAGACGCGTCTGCGCGACCCTACTGCCGTCTCGTCTAGACAACCACGAGCTGCTATCATGGCCGACGACCGCGAGGCCTATAGACAAGGCTCAGTGCCACCGTCGCCGAGAGCAATTCGTCGACCGAATTTCCTCAATGTCACCAATCCCAATGTTGAGTTCGATGAGCGCTCCCCTCTGATTCCCGGTATGAATCGAGGTACAGGAAGAGGAGACGGCGGCACGCCTTCACCCCGATACGCACATTTGACTAGAAATCATAGTTATTCGGGTAAGTCGCGACAAAGAAAATCAGGAAGCGCATTATTTGGCACATCATCTTCGTCCGCCTTGAGCTAACTTGTTTGTTTCACATATGAGCAGGCAGCGTGCGTCAAAGTAGGCACCACAGCAGACACGAATCCTGGGGACAGAGACTTATGCAGGCTCTCGACAATCGAAACACTACCACGGCAGAATCTAAAAACTCCATTGCTCCTCACGAGAGGGTGTGGTATGACCAATTTACAAGCACCGACTGGGTACATGACGCCATAGCCGACTCTCATCGTGTCAAGGCTCTGCGCAGTAGAAAAGACTTTTGGGGTCGAATTTGTGTTGCTTTTGATGGTTCTCAAGGCTGGATATTGACTGCTCTTTGTGGTTTTGTCATTGCTCTGGTTGCCTATGTCGTCGACGTGGCAGAAGTCATGGTTTTTGATTTCAAGGACGGCTATTGCCTCAAAGCCTGGTACCAGAACGAAAAGGTAAGAGGGACTGAGTTGAAGTCTCATGCCACATCGAATACGTAGTCAGCTAACTTGTAAGAAATAGAAATGCTGTCCCCAAGGGCCATGTGATGATTGGAAAAGCTGGTCCCAGGCATTCAGCAACAATCCAATCGATGATATTTCGACCGACTTCTTCATATACTGGGTACTCGTCATCGGCCTCGCCTGTCTTTCTTGTTGGGTTGCCCTGCAGACCAAGACGGTGGTACCCTCTGCGTATCAACTCACGACGCTTGACGAGAATCTGGCCGCTGTGCCCAGGCGCACAGGCGACGATTGTGTAAGCGAGGAAAACACAAGCCCCAGTCCAAGTGACTCCTCCTCCGAGAAAACCCCGCCCATGGTATACTACTCCGCTGCTGGCAGTGGTGTTGCGGAAGTTCGTGTTATCCTCAGCGGCTTCGTGCTGCACGGGTTCCTGGGGTTCAAGACTCTCGTCATCAAAACATTGGCCTTGGTTTTGAGCGTAGGATCTGGGCTGAGCTTGGGCAAGGAAGGCCCTTATGTCCACATTGCCACTTGTATAGGCAACATTGCGTGCCGGCTTTTCGCAAAGTACGATCAGAATGATGCCAAGCGCCGAGAAATTCTCTCTGCGGCGGCGGCCGCCGGCGTCGCGGTAGCCTTTGGTGCCCCACTGGGAGGTGTTCTGTTTGGGCTCGAGGAGGTGGCTTACTTTTTCCCTGCCAAAACACTGTTTCGGACATTTTTTTGCTGCATCATTGCAGCCTTGTCACTCAAGTTCCTCAACCCGTATGGCACTCATAAGATTGTCATGTTCCAGGTGAGGTATCTCGTCGACTGGGAATATTTTGAGCTCCTGTCTTTTGTTGGTGTTGGCGTGATAGGTGGCGCTTTGGGGGCATTGTTCATCAAAGCCTCTAAACACTGGGCTCAGAGCTTCCGGCGAATTCATGCGATCAAGACACATCCCATGTTGGAAGTCTTTCTTGTGGCCCTCATCACAGGCGGGTTGAGTTTCTGGAATCCGCTGGTAAAGGAACCAGTTGCTAAGCTACTGCTTAATCTGGCCTCGCCATGTGACGGTAATGATGAGAACACAGATGAGCTTGGCCTCTGTCCCAAGTCTGTGAATGACATTCCATCAATTCTGATGACTCTGATTGTCGCCTTCCTCATCAAGGGGTTTCTCACAGTCATCACATTTGGTATCGTGAGTAGAACCCCCCTTCCCTTTTTGAAACAGAGGTTCGAGCTTGAGACTGTGACCTTGGAAATACCCGCCCGCTTGTCCTCGGACTAACGCAGAGGACTACAATACAGAAAGTACCTGCAGGCATATACATACCTTCTATGGTGGTGGGTGGCTTGTTGGGTCGAATCATTGGCCATCTGGTCCAGTGGTTTGTTCTCACAGTTCCTGATTGGGCCATCTTTGGCAACTGTGCCACCGCATCCGACGGATCATGCATTCAGCCCGGCGTATATGCATTCATCGCCGCCGGTGCGACCATGTGTGGTGTGACAAGACTATCCGTGACGCTGGCCGTCATCCTGTTTGAATTGACAGGAAGTTTGGATTATGTGCTACCCTTTTCACTTACGATTCTAGTGGCGAAATGGACCGCAGATGCCATTGAACCCAACAGCATTTATGTAAGCTCAGCCGCGGCTACCTGTCTTCTCTTTGCCAAACACACACACACACACACACAATTAACATGATACTTTACAGGATCTCTTGACGAACATGAATGCGTATCCATTTTTGGATAACAAGCATAAGCCGGTATTCACGAGTGATTTGGCTGATATCCTTCCCCGAAGTCGCCGTGAGAGAGTCATTGACATCTCCAACTCGCCACTTGTGCCAGCTTCCAGTCTCCGCTCTAAGCTTGAGCTGCTGCACCGCGCGGGTGAGCTTGACGGCGGCCTCCCGATCATCCGCCATGATATACTGGTTGGACTTATTCCTGCCCCGGATCTCGAATTCGCCTTGGATCAGCTCGAAGACGAGCAAACAAGTTTCTGCCTCATGGACAAAGTTCCCAGCATTAACGATGAAGATGTTGAAGAGGTGGATCCCACAGATTTTACGCAGTACATTGACCCTGTGCGTACACTGCTTCCCTACCCTCCCCTTTCCCTACCCTCCCCTTATTAACATCAAGCGAGGTGATTTATTTGGCTGACCCTGCTGTAGGCTCCGGTGTCTCTTGACATTCGGTCACCCATGGATCTTGTGTATGAATGTTTTGTCAAGCTTGGTCTGCGATACATTTGTGCTTCGAAAAATGGTCATTTCAGAGGAATGGTGAGTAGCCGTCGAAAATCTCAGGACCTCTCCCCCTGCGGCTAGTTGGACTGACTCGGTATAATAGCTTCACAAGAAAACGTTTGTCAAATATATGCGAGAACTCGAGGAGGATAGTGAATAGCATTTTGTTGGATTCACGGAGATTCGGCATTAAGGGACGCTTGTCTGTTGATCAAGCGAACTGTTTATACTTTCCCCCCTGACCTTGCCTTCGTTTTCACGACATTGTTTCTGCATGATGAATTGGCGCACGGGTTTCCTCCCATCTTTCTTTCTGCATGGCGGCTCATTAAAAAATTATATTTTTGTTTTTTTTTTGTCCGAGAGGATGGTTGCAAAGTTTCGGTTATTGTATAACTGTCTAGATATAGAGCACAGGGAATGTTGGCACCGTCCCACCCCCACCTCCCCTTTTTTTTCTCTTTTTAGTATAGGCGTCGCGTGGACGGCTAGAGGCGGCTGTTTTGGATCGGAAGAATTGAATTGACACGGCCTGCATGGCGCATGATGAGAGCGAAGTACTGATGAGGTGCCAAAGGATAACAGAGAAACCCGCTTATCTAGCGTGTATGGATCAGAGATGTCTGTCTTTGGACGTCCCCGGGACCCCGGATCAGGAATAAAGACAGCGTCGACGGGCGCCGAAGACGGAGGAGCGGAGGCGGGGTGGAAGGTAGCTTGAGTCCACATCGGGCCCCTGGTTCGGCTGGATGGGGGCAGTTGCCATGTCATCTCTCCTCTTGTTGTGCATCCTAGCCTGCCGCGCGCGTGACCGAACTCGGCCCCCACGAGGATCGCCACGTCTGACTTGGCTGGCTCGGCCGGTGTCGCGGCGTCGCAGCGTCGCCGGTGTCGCTGCCTGTGGTCTGGGTCCAAGGACGGCGACGGACGTGCAGCCAGCCCACTCACAGAGCGACCCGAGGTGTCGCCTTACGTCAGATGTCGTCAGGGTCGTCGCGCGGCTGGCTGCAGCCAATTGTCTGCTAGCTTCATGTGGCAATCTGGCAATCTGGGGGACCACCAGGAGCAAGGAGGCAGGCGCAACCCCCGACACCTGCCCCCCATTAATTCCCCGCACTGCATGCGTCCCACCGTTGATTGACCTTATGCGTCAATGGCCCGGGCTCCACCACCAGATCAATAGTATTAGATATGCCGTTGTGGGCCGGCGATAGGGAAGAGAGGAATGTCTGGGAGATAAAGAAACAGTCACCTCACCGGCTTGGCTCTTTCCGCCATTTTCGCTTCTCTCGTCTACACAGCCAGATGTCGATGTCTTTTTGCTGTCTGATCTGCCCCTGGTTCCGTTCTCATCTTTCCCGCTACTGATCATCAGATTTTGCCTTGTCTTTATATAACACGCCCGTCGCCGTCACCGTCGCCATGTCGGCTCTCCGTGTCCGTCTCCCTCTCCGTGTCAATGGTGCCGGCGCGACGACCCGACCTGCTATAGCTCGATATTATCTGCGTCCTGGCGTGCCACACAGGCCATGGAGCAGTGCTGGCGCCATGCGAATGGCGGCTGCAAAGCCCTTCCACCAAGATGAACCCGCTGCGCCTATCCTGAAGACCAAGATTCCCGGCCCCAAGGCCGTCGAGGCTGTCAAACAACTTGATCGCGTCTTCGACACACGGAGTGTCAACATGATGGCCGATTATACCCAGAGCGTAGGCAACTACATCTCTGATCCCGATGGAAATATGCTGCTGGATGTGTAAGTGCCCGACGAGCTTCTCCCGCAGCGGTACAAGTCTTTAAAACATCCACATGACTAACGACCTCACTTTTCTTCCCCCCTTCAAAAATAAAGATATGCTCAGATTGCTTCTATTCCTGTCGGCTACAACAATCCCGAACTCCGAAAGGTAGCCCAAACACCCGAGATGGTTGACGCCATCATCAACCGTCCTGCTCTGGGCAATTTCCCTTCCCACACTTGGGCAGACATTTTGGAATCAGGCGTTCTCAAGGTGGCTCCCAAGGGTCTTAACAACGTCTATACTGCCATGGCTGGTTCAGACGCCAACGAGATTGCCTACAAGGCTGCCTTCATGTACAAGCGCCAGCAGGAGCGAGGTGGTGCGGACGTCGACTTCACTCCTCACGAAATTGAGACCGCCATGAACAATCAGTCTCCCGGCTCACCTCAGCTCTCCATCTTATCGTTCAAGTCCAGTTTCCACGGCCGCCTGTTTGGCTGCCTATCCACCACTCGTTCCAAGCCCATCCATAAGCTTGACATCCCCGCCTTTGACTGGCCGCAGGCTACTTTCCCCCAGCTCAAGTATCCGCTTGACGAGCACGCCGAAGAAAATGCAAAGGCCGAGCAGGCCAGCCTGGATGAAGTCGAGAATCTCATCAAAACATGGCATCTGCCCCCCGCCGCCGTCGTTGTCGAGCCCATTCAGAGCGAGGGCGGTGACAATCATGCTAGCCCAGCCTTCTTTCAAAAGCTACGTGCCTTGACCCGCAAGCACAACGTCCTCCTTATCGCCGACGAGGTTCAGACGGGTGTAGGTGCCACCGGAAAGTTCTGGGCTCATGAGCACTGGAATCTCGAGGATCCTCCCGACATGGTCACCTTCTCCAAGAAGGCGCAGACGGCAGGCTATTACTATAGCTCCAAAGATCTTCGCCCCAACAAGGCCTACCGTCAGTTCAACACCTGGATGGGCGATCCATCCAAGGCCCTTCTCTTCCGCGGCATCATTCGCGAAATCGAACGACTTGACCTCGTCCAACACACCGCCAAGGTGGGACACTATCTCTTCAGCAAGCTCAGCGGTCTAGCCAGCAAGTACCCGAACCACTTTCTGAATCTCCGCGGCAAGGGCCAGGGCACCTTTATCGCATTTGATAACCCGAAGCGAGACGAGTTTCTCGCCATGGCCAAGAGCTTTGGTATCAACATTGGTGGAAGTGGACCGAATGCCATCCGGCTCCGACCTATGCTAACCTTCCAGGAGCACCATGTCGACATCCTCATTGAAGCTCTCGAAAAGGTTGCAAAGGCTTTGTGAGAAGTCGAATCAAGCAAAGGAGGCACTTCCATAATATACCCTTTTCTTTGGTCAAACTCCCTTTTTTTTGTTTTCTTTTTCTTTTCTTTTTTTTTTGTGTGTCGCAAGGGGACTTGCGAGGGAAGCAGGCATCCATATTTCTTTTACAAGAAAAGGGTCCACTAGCACGTTGATGAGAAATGATACGTAGTCAGTCGTCGGAACGACTTCTTTTCGTGAGGCCAGAAAGGGAGGGGGGGAAGAAGAGCAGGGAAGAGAAAGAGAGGATAGGATATACAAGGGTGGGTAGAAAGGTGGAGGAGGATGGAGGCCCGACAATGACAAGCAGATTATTTCGTTATTCTGGAGACGCAGCAAATGATCATACGTTTAAAATGAATCCCGCACATGCAACTGCGTACACTTGGTAACGCTAAATGTAATGTATTCTCACTATCGTTGACCTCTTTTGCGACAATCAGCCCTATAGCAACGGCAATAGCCATATAAACGAACACCAATGCAAAGACAATAGCAAAACGAACTTGAACTGAGAATCCTTGACGTTTAACCAAATCACTCTGCGCACAGTAATACTACGCCAGTTGCGAGTGTAGAAAAAGGACACCCCCTCGCCTGCCTCGCGTCTTCTATGATTCTACGTCATTGAATGCGATGAGAATACCATATGATGTACATGCCGTCAGGATTTGAAGAATTCGTAATCATGAAAAAGCATACGTTGTGAATGAGACTGGGCGAGAAAAAAAAAAGAAAAGGGGAAAAAAAGGGGGGGAGGGTGCGAAAAAATAGGAGGAAAATAGAAGAAGAAGAAGAAAAAGCTAGGGGAAATAAATAAACAGCCAATAGCCGATATCACTGGGACACAAATGAACAGGAACATCAGATGCAAAATACCTCCCTGCCATGTGAAACGTACAAGATGAGGAGCAAGAGAAATGAAAAGATGGAGACTTCGTGATGCACATGTTACATAGATAGTCCAATATGCCATACTTTCCAGTTATATGACTGCGGGAGCTGCCGGGACATGCCGTTCATTTCCAATGAGTACACGCTGGCATAAGAGGTTATCGACATTTCTGAAAAGGATATCGATTCTTGCGCGAAACGGAGACAGAAGCTAGGTGCATTTGCGCCGGCAATTCACTGCTTTGAGTGGCAGACTTATGGCCGTAATCAAGGCTAAGGAGCATCTTGCTGTTGGGCTGAGGATTGGAAAAGTCGGTTGGAAACGGAGACCTGTGCATCATTATCCAAGTGGCGGTAGTCTATGCCAGATAGGACTTGAGCCGCTGTCGGCATCTCATGCGCGAGCCGCTAGATGGCGCCACTGGATACTTCGGGAGCCATATTGGTCTCGATCGCGGCAGAACTGGCCTGTTGCATCTGCGCAATGTCATCCAGGCGCCGCCTCTTCTCATATCTTTCCAACTCGGGAGGTTTGGACAGAATCGGTGGGAGAAGCTGAAAACTTGGTTGTACTGAGTCTGAGTGACCCGTCTGCAAAGCGGCTGCGGGCAGGATTGGCCGGTATCCCATTCTTGATAGTGAACGAGGCGCGAGATGGGGTGGAAGATTGGGAAACAGATTGATCCTTGCTCTGTCCGCTCGAGACGGTCTTCCTCGTTTTCTAGGGCGGTTGTGTTCAGATGAAGAGGCAGAAACGAGGCTTTCACCTTGGCCCGTCGCGGGCCGAGGAACAATTGCCATGGGCGTCGAGGTACTCGAAGGTGATGATCTATTTGCTCGAGCATCGGCCCCGTCCTCCGACGTGTGTTGGAGCTGTTGACACCGGCTGGAGCCCACTGAATGGCCGGCTGAAAGGACTCTGGGCTCCAGAGGCGCGTTCTTCATCTGCTCTACAACCTTGATACACTGACTCAAACTGCGGCCTGCTTAATCGTGAGAAAAACAGCCCCTGGAGAGTTGACAAGGTCCAGCTAATCATGAACAGGCTGTATGTAAACTTACCTAGAGGAACCTGTATGTTCATCCAATTTGGGACAATTTGGTTCTCCTGGATGAACTGCCATAGATGCTCAACACCAACATCGCTGGATTTCAAAATCTCAGCAAGCACAAATCGCTGCGGCGCAGAAGAAAGATAGACTTTTTAGTTGTCGCTTCGGACTCGTGATTCTTTTAATTTTGGCGATGATGAGTGAGGCATACCTTCTCTTCTCTCGTAAATAAGGAATCCATAGTCTAGTATATGGGCCTGCTAGCGTGAATAAAAAATCGAGAAACAGCAAGCGTCGGGTTTATTAAATCATGTCAAATATCATGAAAGCAAAGATGTCCGAAAAGAAAAAGAACAAAGTGCCTGATCCCGCCAGTCTGGATTAGACATTGGTGGTTGTCGCTTTTGGGACCAGAGGTGAAATTGAGGTGACCCAAATGGCATAAGAGTTGCAGAAGCCGCCGCTATTATCCCACCATTCAGGACATTATTGATCGTTCTGATCATGCATTTCCCAGATAGTCAACTATTTCGCAGATTGCATGACGGCTAACTGTTCAACAGACTCTGCATAGGGAAGCTACTCGACGAGAGCAACCTATATCAGGCACCGGATTGCGAACCGCAGTAACCACACCTGTACCAAGAAGCAAAGAAAGGTAGGATCGATCGAGCGCCTTACCCCTTCACATGAAAGCGTTGGTTGAGAGCCGCAGGGTTGCTATCAAAAGGAACAATAGCCACTGGCTAAACGGTCAAAGGCAGGTGTGCGACAACACGCAAGATAAAACGTCGTACGACGACGATGGTTAGAAGAGAATGGACAACGCAGCAATAGTGAGACGTGAGGTTAAAAATGGGTCGTGGAATGGCCATATGTAGCATGCAGCAGGCTGAAGCTGGAAAAGCTGGAGAACTGAAGCGGCGAAAGAAAACACAGGCCAGGAGATGTGTAAAACCTAACTCGCGTGGCTGGGTTTCTTGGTGGCCGGCGATCGATGTGAGATATTTCCCGACAAGATTAGAAAACACAACTCTTTTGGCCCCATCGAGGTCAAGACTGTGGTTTTCTTTTCTTTATTTCCTTTGAGAGGCGAGCGAACAGCCACAAAGAAGGCCGGGCAATCTGGCCCCGTGGCATACGGGAAGGGAAGTAGGGACAATGAAGCCAAGCCACCTGAACCACCTCTCTCTCTATTGTCGGTGGCGGCGCGGCACTGTCGACAATGGACAGACAACGGACACTGGACACCCCTTGAGCTCGTGGTGGTGCGCATGATGATTGACCGGGGTCATCAAGCAAGAACGAGCATGGATCTGAGACGGTAGGACGGGGAGCCGCCATAATAGAAGTAGCGGAGGTGGTGGACTCGGCACTCATGTAGTTGCCATACCAACTTTGCCGCCTTGGATTGGAATACTTACCTACGCAATGGTGGGCATCTTCTTGAAATGGCCGTGAGGGGAGGGAAAAGGGCTATTTCCATTACGAAGTTGTGCAGCAGAAAAGCCTGAGCCTATTACTGGGTCTATGTGCGTGCTTGAGGAACCGACTTATAACCTGGATCCCGCCAGTTGTCATTTGTCATATGCCACGCAGCAAATTTGTCCCTGTTCAGCTGGACAGATTTCTGCTGCCGAAACCAAACTTGCGCTTTGACAAGGGCCTAGACGTGGTTCAACGACCACCTCCAAAGCCCGGCAGTTTTTGGAAACAATGCCAAGGCGAGCTTTGTCTGCGTCGAAAAAGAAAAAAAAAAAAGCTTGAATGAGCGGCCTCTAGGGTTCTAGGATCATGAAATGCGAATTTAATTGTATCAAATTATCAACGGACGTAAGCGAGTTCTTTGAAACCAACATTTCTCTGTCATGTGTCTCTCAGTGCGTCTTTCGTTGTCAATCGTCGTTGTCCTGCATCGATTGTGGGGAGAACGATAGTGTTTCGATCAATCCTCGCTAGGCAGGGGCGAAGGGGGGGCGTGTGTGGAATGTGCAATTCTGTGCTCGCCCGTTTTAGCAGTCTTTGTTCACCGGACGAACGATGGTGAGGTTCGCAACGGCTCCTCCCGGCCCGACATGCGTCTCAGTTGAAAACATTGTATAATGTAACTTTTTTCAGTGTGCTGTCTTTTTTCTATTTCGGCCAAGCCGTATGGGCGTATAACTGAGAGAAAAGCCCGGAAGACGTGCGACAAGAAGAGACCAGGAAGGGGAGGTTGATAGATTTCATGGTATGGCAACAGCTACGAGTGTACACTGTCAATATTTGTCGTCCCCCCTGGAGGTCGACGATGGTGACACTAATCCCCACCTGTCGTCTCTGTTGCAGGAAGATGCTGGGGAATCTATTCGTCGTGCGGTGACGTGCAGTCTGCAACGCAAGCAGGGGACTCTGGCCAGCGTTCGGGCCAATCCCGCGATGGATCCAGAGCGCCTGACGTGTTTCACTTACCCTTCCTTTCCCGTTGCGCCGACCTAATCAAATGGTGTTTCGGCCTAGCTGGCTCGGTCGTCCTGGTCACGCACCATCAGGGGGGCAATCAGTCAGCACGCTTGGCAGGCAGACTGGCAGGCAGGCTGCCAAGCTGCTTGGATGCAGCGAGGAAGGGGTGTCGATCAGATCATCCAGAAACCAGAAGGCATTTTGACTCGGGGTGGTTGAAATCGGTGAAGCTTGTTGTGACGGCAAGTGCACAGCCGAGGACCGGGAAGATAGCCCATTCGTGCAATTGCCCGCGTGATGTCGACGTTGTGGCCGAATTCGTGTTCGTGGCTTGGGACGTGCAGTCATGAATCATGAGCCACCAGACACCAGACACCAGACACCAGACACCAGACACCAGACACCAGACACCGCACACCAACCCTTTTCTCATTCACGTGAGTGAGCGCAGGGCAGAGGCAATGTTTGCTGCGGTCGATTTTGAATCGTCGGGGATGCATTCAGCGAGGCCACTTGGGAGGGCCAACGTTGTGTTCTATGAACCGTCGAGCGCCCTGCTGTTAAAGGCCAAGTAAGGCGACCGCACCTTGTGGTTGGTGTTGACCTAGATTTCGTCTGGACGAGAGGGAAGAGGGGGGGTGGACACAATGCTCGAGTTCTCTAATGCTGCAACTTCAGTCTTTGATTTACGCCCTTTCGTGTCTAGGACCAAGCTGATGAATCAATGCAATCGCAACGTGAAGAGAGCCAGGCCTGACTGCCTTTTTATAAAGGCAGTTGCTACGTCAAAGCTGGATCGCTCCTTCCGGCGAATAGTGAAGTCTGGCAGCTACATGCAATTGCAGGCACTGAAATCAAGGTGAGTTGGCATCCAAAAGGACCAGGACCCACCTTTATCAGACTCCAAGGTCTGGACCGCTTGCAAATCGGATTTTCATGTTATTGTGTGAAACAGCTGCGAGAATGATTTGTATGCCACGTTTTAATGCCCACATCATCTGGAATCATTACTATTGGTACAGAAGAAGGAGGTTGGAGACTGGAAAGCACTGCCAACCAATAATAGTCACACGACGTCGACGCGCTGCCACGGGAGCGCGAATTTCCATTCTGCGACCTACATTGGAAAGTGCTTGCCTTTCTCCCCTTTGTCCTTTCTGCCTTTCTGTAGGAAATAGGGCGAAAATGAGGTGCGTCTGGAACAGCTGGCTCATGTCCACTTGACTGAATGCTCGTCGCTTCTGACTTGCGATTGAAACCATTACATAGACGGTCGGCTAGAACACCCTCGTGGCGTTGATCGAAAGTATACTACCTCCAAGCTTACAATCCGATTCGCTTGGATTTGTGCGAGTTCAGCCACTTCGCACTCGCACCGTCATGAATTCTGTTGTCTATAGATGTGTTTTCGTCTGTGTTTGAATGCGAGTCCAGCTTTCACATTCAAGTGAGGGGTCTTTCCCACTTCGCCAATTCGCGTCATGAAGAAGCGCCAGCGTCGGAAGCCGGAGCATCAAGCCATGTATATACTTTACCAACCAAGGCTTCCCACCTTCATGAGTATTGAGCATTCTGCCTTAATCATGTTCACGTCAGCGTGAGAATGAGGGCACTCTGAGCACTGTCACTGGGCTTGACCTGGGCTATGCCCTGCGAATAGCAGTCCCGCCGTGACAACGTGATTTTTTCTTTAAAAGAAATTCCATAGCACACAGAACTTGAACTTGTAATGCCGTCCTTTTATGCGAATTATAACGCCGAGAAAAATCGAACCCTAAAAGACGCGGAAATTATCATCATTATTATTTTGTCCTGGAAGTCAGCAACAAGATGCCAAAATTTGCCTTTCTTGTCGTTGCCGACTCCATGGCGGAGCAGCCTAACCTGGACATCCCAGCGGAATTGCTCGAAGCCATGATGACATTCAACGAGGAGATGGCTGATGCAGGCGTACTGCTCGATGCTGACGGATTTCTTCCATCCTCTGTCGACAGCTACCGTCTTATGTTTGGCGACCGCTCCGGTCCCACGATCATACCGGGACCGTTCGATCTATCCAAGGAGGACCATATCTGCGGGTACTGGATTATCCAGGCCAGGGATGCAGAGGAGGCCCTCAGCTGGGCAAAGAGAGTTCCTTTTCCACAGGGACAGCTCCTCATTCGCAAGCTCTCTGATGGATGCGAGATGGGAAAGAGCTCGCCTGAATCAATCGAGCGACAGAAGAAACTGAGGATGAAATTGTTGGAAAATCTCAAGGTAGCAGCAGAGTAGACAGGTGGAGAACTGGTGTGTTGCATATCATATGCATATGCAATCGCGGTCAGCAGCCCAAGGAGCAGACGAAGGAGGAAACGTGGATATGGGCTGGCGAAAGAAATGCCGCTTTGGCTGATTTTTTTTTTAAAAAGTGGAGCACGGGAAGATCAAATATCGACGATCTTTTACGACGGCGCGTTTTCATTGATGGTGTATGTAATCAGCTGACGTGGGTGGGTAGGATGAAGGTAGAGCTTTGTTGAAGACGTACTCTTGACTTGGAAACTCGGACATTTTCCATTCTTAGTTTTTTTTTTTCTTTTTTTTTCTTTTTTTTTTTTTTTCATTTCCGGGGTCCAACGCTTCAGCCAGCTCGTGTTTGCCCACGAGTCATAACGTCATCAGGCATTGACGGGCACTTTTGGCCACTCGCGGCTTCTCCGTGCGCTTACTTGGACAGCCACCTTCAATGTTCTGGTGCCATTGATTGATTGATTGATTGCAGACACCTGAGCCCATACAACAACCTGACACGTTCAGCCCGGACCCCGTAATCCCGTACAGCTCATACCGGAAAGAGCGAAAGAGCGGGCAATGCGCAAGTGTTCATTGGTCGAGAGACCGTCTGTGGCCAAGGAAGGAAGGACAGAGCCCAATGTCGTCTCTCCGTCGACGCTGGTTTTACTTCGCCACCCAAACACATCGTTCTCGGAGAAGACGCAGCCCGGAATGCTACACCGATACGGATGCGCTGGAACAACATTGATGGGCACCTTTGCTTCGTTGGCGGCGAACGGGCGATCCACCACGATCAATGTAGAGAGATGGGGACCATTTCGTTGACAGAACAACAAGCATAAGAAGGGTGCTGTGGCCCAGCCGCCCCCCAGTCCTCTTCTGAACAGTAACATTCCATAACTCCACGATCACGACACTCATTCAAGCAGCCAAAAATCATCAATCGTCAAATCAAGCACCGCCGGCATGAAGTTCTCTGCTGCCATTCTCTCCGTCGTCATGGCTGGCTCTGCTCTGGCCATGCCCGCCGCCTCATGTCCCAAGCTCAAGACGTTCGACTTGACGGCACTGCGGCCCTCTAGCCCGATCCAGGACTTCTCCGTGGGCGCGTCCAACAGAGGCCTGCTACTCAACCTTGCCGACCAGAACGCAACTTGCAAGGGCGAGAACAAGCGTGCGACATTCTTCCTCGACGGCACCAAACTATTGCTCTACTCGGATGATGGTAACACGCGTCAGCAAATCTTTGTTGACCGTTCTGGCATGGGTACGTTATGAAACGTGATGATGGATTCCGTGCACTGTACCCAACCTATCTGTTCATCTAACCATCCACCCATCTACCAAACCATTTTTCAACTGTTGTGTCCAAGCATAGGAAAACGATGGGAAGATGTGCTGACACTGCCCATGTTGAATAGGTCAAGGAATCATGGGATACGGCGACGCTGGCAGCCGCTTCTCACGCTACGCCGAGTCTGAGGGCTGGACCATCAATGCTTCTGGCAACCTCGAGTTTGCCGGCAACAACTTCTTGGCTTGTCCAGGCGCCCCCGACGGCTCCTGGCGGGTTTGGGCCAGTTCTGTGCAGCGTCCCGGTGGTAGTGAGGGCTGCCTGGGCTTTGTTGCTCACGTCGTGCCCAATGACAATCCGGTGTCCTGCCATTACAGCTAGTTCAGTTGGTATCTAGTCAGATTCGAGGTTTGTGCTTGAATACGGTGCGGGACGGGACCGATGTAGTATCTGTATATAACGACACGGACTTTTTTTGCATTGGGTTTGCGTTGCGAGTATTCTTTCTTTTCTTTCCATCCGCTTGGCCAACAGTGAAGCAGTATGCAACATGACTTGACGGTGTTTCGTGTGAATGCGGTCTGGTTCATATCAATGATGTATCAATAATAATAATAATAATAATATCTGTACTTTTAAGTGCACGTGGATGAAGTCAAGGGCTGAAGATTATCAGCTGGTCTGGATGGAGTCTGGCCTGGCCTGGCCACCATCACTCTGCGCTCTCCTGGCGCCAGACATGGGGCCATGCGGGTGCCACGCCCACCAGAACACGCCCACCAGGGCCATATCAGTCATCATTGACCTGCCTGCCTGCCATCTGCCACCTGCCACCTGCCATCTCTCTGCATGTGGAATCCCGGCTCCGACTCACCTTGTTGGCTCCAGACCTCCAGACTCGACGCCGCACCCAACTTCCAGTCTCTTCCGCCTTTCCACTCGCCGTCCCTCGCTTGCCAATTCGCCCTCTCGAGCCCACGGCTACCAGGCCACATGCCTTTCGATTCTGGCATTGCCACAACCTGTCTCGACTCTTCGGTTCTCTCCTTTTCCGCTGCTCCAGGCAAACTCGTCCTTGTTCGCAATCCGCGCACGCGATCCCCGCCGCCAACGCCTCGGTTGTCCTTGACGCAAATCTTGCGACGCGCGCGATTCTGTCTGTGGGAGCTCTCCCATCGGGCTGCCACCATTCAAAAGTGAAATTGAGCACACGCCTTGCCCTTTATACGCATCTCTTCTTCCCTTTCTTCAAGCTTGATGCCGTCATGCGGGATGACGAGCAGACAATCAACAAAATGAGTAGGATCAAGGTTGACAGCGGCACCACCACCACCACCACAACCACCAACATGAACGGAATGCCAGACGCCATGGATATCACACAATCCACTCCGTCGTCGACCAAGGAGAGTGGCTCTCCAGCATCCGTCAATGGTGTCAAGTCAGAAAGCGACAGCTTGCAAACACCGGCGTCCACGAAGCCACGACCATCCCGAAAATCTTCGCATAAACCCGTCGAGCCTCAATACCAACTATTCGACCACCTTCCCAACGTAACCGACGACTCTTGCAAGGGCTTTCAGGTGATCCGGGATTGTCTCTACGGCTCAAAGAACATCGGATCGACGGATAATGATGCCTTGGATTGCGACTGTGCCGAAGAATGGCGTAGGTTTTTGATATTCATGTCAAACGTAACACTTGCGTGCGTGAAAGCTCCATACTGACTCATCATGTTTTTTTTTCCTGGTAGGGGAAGGAGAGAATCATGCCTGTGGCGAAGATTCGGATTGCATCAACCGCGCCACCAAAATGGAATGCGCCGCCGATTCAAGCAACTGCGGGGGCGGGTGCCAAAATCAGCGTTTCCAACGCAAGGAGTGGGCCAACGTGGCCGTCATCAAGACGGAGAAAAAGGGTTACGGCCTGCGAGCCGATTCGGATCTACAACCCAACGATTTTATCTACGAGTACATTGGCGAAGTGATCAACGAACCTACATTCCGCCGGCGCATGCTGCAGTACGATCATGAGGGCATCAAACATTTCTACTTCATGTCTCTCAGCAAGAGCGAATTTGTGGATGCGACGCGGAAAGGAAACCTGGGTCGCTTCTGCAACCACTCGTGTAATCCCAACTGTTATGTGGACAAGTGGGTGGTGGGTGACAAGCTTCGGATGGGCATCTTTGCGTTGCGCAAGATCCGGATTGGAGAAGAGTTGGTATTCAACTACAACGTTGATCGATACGGGGCTGAGCCGCAGCCGTGCTACTGCGGAGAGTCGAACTGTGTCGGCTTCATCGGTGGCAAGACCCAAACGGAGCGTGCTACCAAATTGCCGGCTGCCATTGTCGAGGCTCTCGGTATCGACGACGGCGATGGTTGGGACACCACGGTTGCCAAGAAACCGCGTCGCAAGAGGCCTGAGGAGGATGACGAAGAATATGTCGAGAGCGTCTCAGCTCGTAGTCTCGACGAAGATGACTCTCGCAAGGTCATGGCAGCCCTGTTGCAATGCAAGGAGAAGTGGATTGCTGTAAAGCTGCTGCGGCGCATCCAGCTTTCGAACGAAGACCGCGTCATTCGCTCCGTGATGCGTATGCACGCCTATCAGATCTTGAGGAGTACTCTCAACACCTTTATCCAAGATGACAACGTTGTGCTGCAGGTCTTGGACATTCTCGATAAATTCCCCCGCCTGACCCGCAACAAGATTCAGGATTCCAAGATTGAGACTACGATACAGGGCTTGACTACGTCAGACCATGAAGAAGTGGCTTCAAAGTCAAAAAAACTGCTCGAGGAATGGAGCAAGCTAGAGATGGCATACCGCATCCGGAGGCGCAAGGTTGACCCCAACGCTCCGGCACCCGTGCAGAGTCTCTTTGACGACCGGCGAGGCCAAGCTCGGGAGGAGGAGACGGCACAGTCGACACCGAAAACGGCATCACCACGACCCATTGACGCTCCCAAGGGACCCAAGAGTAGTGTGCCACAGCGCAGTGTTTCATTTCAGCAGCACAGCGCGAACCGGCCGCCACGGCCGAGATTCGGTCCGCTCCCCGAGGGCTGGTTTACTGCCAAGGATGGCAGGGGTGCAGCGTATTATTATAACAAGCAAGGCATGACAACGTGGAGTAGGCCGACGCAGCCTGCCAATGAAGGTCCCAAGGCACCCTCAAAGGCGATTCAGGAACAGCTGGCTATTCAGAGCATCATTGATCGAGTGACCAAGGAGGGGACCCCTAAACAGACTCTATCTCAGCCTGCACCACCTTCAAATGTCGAAATACCGACCAGGGAGCCCAAAAAGAATAAGTGGGAATTATTGCCCATGGACAAGCAGATGAAGATATACGAGAACACGGTAGGCCTCCCACCCTCCAAAAAGAAGTAGAAGAAGAAGAGAAGAAAAAGAAAAAGAAAAAGGAAAAGGAAAGAAAAGAATGAAAAGAGTCGTCCACCTCACAGTGCGTGTGCTGTCTATGGTAAGGTGCATTCCGACTAACCGATTTTGGCAGGTATTCCCCCCCGTGAAAAATGTCATGGACAAGTTTCGGCATAAGCTCCCCAAAGAAGAGCTCAAACGACTCGGAAAGGAAATCGCCAAGAAGCTCGTAGCATCCGACTACAAGAACAGAAGGGTTGATGACCCAACAACATCACTGACGGAGAAACAGACGCTTAAAATCAAGAAATACGTCAAAGATTTCTTAACGCGCGCCGTGCAGAAATACGATGAGCATCAGAAGAAGCAGAGCCCGGCGGGTAGTAGCTCCAAAAGTCAAGCGCAAAGCACGACGAGCTCGGCCGGCACAAAAGATGTGGACAGTCTCCGGGACATGAATTTAAACGGGAACGAGGGCGAGGGAGACGATGATATCGCCAGTGACATGGATGTCGACTCGCCAAGCAGTCAAGACCGCAAGCGCAAGCGCGAAGCAGATGTCCTTGCCGAATCGTCGGCGGTCACGCCCTGTGACAGTCCCAGCACGAAAAGAATACGCGGCGAAGTCGTGACAGAGCCGAGCCCCCCTCCACCGCCCCCCCCACCACCCGAGTCGGCCACGGAAGAACCCATAAACGAGGAGCAGCAGGCCCTCAGGGAGCAGGAAGAAGCGCTGATGCGAGAGAATGAAGAAGCCCAGCAGCTGGAAGACGAAGCAACCCGTGTAAAAACCATGGAGGACAGGTCTGGAGAAATCCGCAAAGGCATTGTGCTAGCGGCATAATATCTGTATCATTATTATTATTATTTTTTTTGCCATGAAACATTTTTTGTAGACTTGTGTTGTTGTTGTCGTTGATCGTCGGTCTTCTTCTCGGACAAGGCCTGTCCTTGGCGACGTGGAAGGCCATGGAGAAGAAGAGAGCGGAGGAGAAAAGAAGGCGAACATGGGAGAAATAAAATGAATTCTGGTTTCAATTATAGAAAGAGGATTTCATTTCTTTTTTCGTTTCTTCGTTTTTTTTTTTAAAAAAAAAACACCCAAAATGGGCCAGCGAGAGATCAATAAATATAAAGAGAGTATGTGTTTATGGCTAGATACCCGCCTAATAGCAGAGCCCCCCCCTCCCCCACCCACCCCTCCCACCCCGGGTCTATATACAACGGGAGTCTTCTTTGTCCTTTAATGGGCTAACTGGCTGGCGAGAGAAAAAGAAAGCTCCAATGTATTTCTGTTTGTTTTGTTGCCTGGCGGGGCCTCTTTGTAGGTTTCCTGATGGGAGAGCATCAGATGGGGATTGTTTCGTCCCTTGAGCTCTGTTGCTTGTTTGGGGGACTGGCGCTGCGCATACGAGTGTTTCGGTGCGGCACCAGGGCTGGGGACGGGACACGGGGGACGGAGAGAGGGATGAGGCAGAGAGACGACTGCACCGTGACGCTGCATGCGTGCGTGGGACGAGCTGAGCCGAGGACGTGGGAAGCGTTTCGCAAAACGTGGTGGGTGCTGTGCCTTGTCGTGGGACGTTTTGGGGACGCGGTTGTGACCTGCCCAGCAAGTACATATACACAGCGGGGGGGGGGGGGGCACATACATACATAGTGTACGTACAATTGAACCCGGCCAATGCATCTCGATACATGCACTGCATGTACCGTAAAGCGCCGAGACTCGCACCACACCGCCCCTGCCCGACGAGGAGGAGGAAAGAAAGCATCAACAAGCACCCATCTTGCCGCCTGGTTCCGCGCACCATCCAGCCATCAACTGACGGGTCTCGCACGAAAAACAACCAGACCAGACATCACCAGACCACACCTACGGACGGGTCTGACGGCCTGGTCTGGGCCACGCGCAACGCGCACGCGCCCTCCATGCACACCTCGACGTCGACGTCTCAAACCAAGATAGATGCAAGAGCCCGGCAACCTCTCTACGTGCGGCCAGCTGCGCCCGCCCGGACGGCTGCATGTGGTGGATTCGGCATCTACCGACCCTCACATGCAGGAAGCCAGATGGACTCTGGCCAGCAAAAGCCAGCCCGGTTGTCGCCCAGGCCCTTCTCCCTTGCCTCCCCCGGACAAGACGACGCAATCTGCTGGCTTCGATCGGTGAGGAAACAGCCAGTCTGGCATCAATACTGTGCCGAGACCGCATCGTATCACCATCACCCCAGCATCAGACCTAACCCCCTCCTCTTCCCCCTCTTTTTTTTTTTTTTTTTTTTGAAGAAGAAGCTCCAGAATTGCTACAATACCTGTATTAATAACAAAGACTACCACGAAAGACTTGGTTCTCTGATTGTCAATATCACGAACCCACAATTATTTGTTTTTTTCCTTCCTTGCCTAAATTTATGAGTTTGAGACGATGTCAAAGCGTGCGTCGACAGTGCGTTGCTTACTTTACCCCATATCAACGGCAAAGGGGGCAGCATTGCAAGAGTACATTCTTCGACATCGTCGCCTGGTCACATGACTACCTACATGTACACGGGTTGGTGCATATGCACGCACCACATTGGCGCTAGATCTTCCCGCTTCACAGCCTTTTCATCCTGGAAGAGTAAAGGGAAAATCGGAGTGGCGCCCTGGAACAGATTGTACGAACCCGGTGCTGAAGCATAATATATACCTACTTTACTGAACTGACAATCACATACGACCATACCTACCAGAAAATTCGGGATCCCGTCCGCTCTCCCATAGACAAGCTGGTAAGGGGCAGATTAGTAGTTGGGTCGGTGACGACCAGCGAACACCGGCTGTTGTATGTTTTTTGCCCACATTTTGCTGGTTTCTTTTTCTTTTTCATTTTTAACCTTCCTCCTCCTATTGTTCTATGATGTATATCAGGTACTCGTTAGTCTATTGCCTCGCTCTTGTCAGCTGTTCGCAAAAAACAATGTGGGCGATTGGGACCGTGACGTGCCCGCTCTGTTTTCCGCAATTCATGTCGGGCAGCGGGAGCGAAAGAGGAATTCATTTAGTTTCTTCTACGCTAATAAATGGAGGCCCCGGCCCTTCATCGTCTCTTAATTATCCTCCTCTGATGAATCATCGTCGTTGTCAACTCTCCGTCTCTTCTTCTTCACCTCGGGAACCTCGCCTTTTCGTCGAAACACATAGCTCCGCGAGGCTCGCTCCTCGCCCCTCCAGCCACCCCCCGTCTCACCTTTTTTGTTCTTCACCACGCCCAGCGTCCGGGCGTGCTTGTACCCGGGATACGCGGCTGCCTGGAAGCGGAAGCTCGTCTCGACTTCCAGGCCCGCGTGGCGCGCCAGGTCCCGAATGTTCCATAGCGTGTAGGGTTCGCCCTCGAAGAGGGTGACGACGATGCTACCCCCTGGTGCCAGGGCCTTGAGAGCGCCGCCGAAGAACGATACGAGAAGTTCTTGATTGTAGCGGACTTGGCGGTTTACGTCGGTCGATTTGCCGCCCACGTGGGGGAAGTTGAAGAGGATGTGCTTATGGGGTGGACGAATGACGCTGTTGGGAAGTTTGGTCGCATCGATATTGTACAAGAGTTTGTTGTTCTTGCTGGAGAGTAATTTGGATATTGGCTTCCTCAAAGGCATTGATGTGGCTCGGTCTTTGCTTTTTTGCCCGATGTCATCATTTCTATCATCCTCGTCATCGTCATCGTCATCGTCATCGTCATCGTCATCGTCGTCTTCTTCTTCTGTTCGTTCGTCGTCTTCTGTTTGTTTGTCTTCTTCGTGGCCGTCGTCTTCGTGGTCGTCGTCTTCGCCCTCGTTGTCCTCACATGCGCTCGAATTCCCCACAGCCTGACATTGAACAGCCGTGTCGTCCAATATCGTGCCCTCCACGACGGCAATATTCTCACCCGCAGTGGGATACTTTGCCACAAGCTCGGCGTGGTTCTTCTCCAGCACCGTGGCCGTCACGTTTGCGCAGCCATGGTGCTTGATGATGGATGCGGCGAAGCTTAGATCGGCTTCGCCAATGAGAAGGATGCGATCGGCAGGGTCGAACGGAATGGTGGGCTGTTCTTGCTGCCGAGCTTGCTGGCGCTTATTGACCGACGAGTGCGGCGTTTTCTTCTTGGGCGCATCATCTCTGATATTGCTCGCGCGTCGCAGGTTGGGTTTCTGTTGCGACCTGACTGGTTGGCGCTGAAGCTTGCGCCGCTTGGCCATCTTTGAGGGTTTTTTTTAAATTCTGCCTTGCTTTTGTTTATATGCGTTATGCACGTGTCTTTTTCCTTTCTTTTTATGCTTTCTTTATCGCTGGTGCTCGGCTCGCTCAATTGAGGCGTCGGCGACGTTTCGTAAAGTAGGATTTGTGGCTTGCGCTTGGGCAGTCTTTTTCTTTTCTTTTCTTTTTTCCTTTTTCTTGACAAGACTCTAGAAGGTGAAAGGGTTTTCAAGGGAAGGGGAGGTTATTTGTGCAAGTTGCAGCATGGCGATTTCTGCGTTGAGACTATGTTCGGAAAATGAGGTCACTCGTTTTTTTTTTTTTTTTTTTTTTTTTTTTTTTTTTTTTTTTTTTTTTACCACCCAGACCACGAGTTCCAGGAAGAGTAGGATGTTCTGCACGATGAGCATCGCAAACGCTAGTCACAGCTTCTTGATGCGCGTGTTGGCCA
>SRPZ01000099.1:0-91001 GCA_018360255.1 Claviceps maximensis
CTCTTAAAGTCACTAAAATCCCCTATAATTTCTTCTGCTTTACTAGCCTAAATTAGCTCTTATAAAGGAAGCTATATCTCTATAGGGTAGGAAAATCTACTCTGTATTTAGTGGCTAAAATGGCCTAAAAAATAGTGACTATTGTCAACTTAATTTAGGTGCAATTTAGGGGTTTCTTGCTCTTTTACTTCTAAAAAGAAGCTATTTCTTCTTATATTTAGAAGGGCAATACAGGACTTATTAGCTAAATATAGAGCATTTTTACTAATATAACCCCTAGAAAGGTAGTGCTTTAAGCTACTAATTATATTTATATTAAGCCCTAGAAAATATAGAGCGTTCTTTAGGGTAAGAGGCCTATATTTATTTAGATTTTATTAATATAAAACTAAAAACCTAGTATTTCTATAACCTTTAGGGTATATTAGTCTACCACTAGTAGAGATAGGTTTATATTCTCCTTTTTTATAAGGTATATAGCTTATAAAATTATTCTTAGAGTTTACTAAATATATAGTAGAACCTATATTATAAAGTAAGGCATTTTTTATAACTTTATAGCTAAAATTAAAGGCCTTAGAAGATATTTTATTTTTAGGCTCTAATTTAGTACTATAATTAGAAAAATCCTTATGTTTACTAGTACTAAGACTACTATTATAGGGTTCTATAATATTACTAGCTAAATTAAAATTTCCTAGTATAAAAGCCCCCTCTTAGGTATTATTTTCCTTTTTAGGTGATTTTTTCTCCTAAGGCTTGCCTTTCTTCTTATTAGAGTTAGGCTTAGAGAAATTAGAATTATTCTTATTTTCTTTAGAATTATTCTTTTTTTTATCCTTTTTAGAATAAGAATTCTTATTTTCTTTAGAATTCTTATTTACTAAATTTTTAGTAGTAATAGCTCTATAATTTAGGGCTTTTGCTACTATAGAACTCTTATCTCTCTATTTCTCTAATAAATCTACTATAAGGAATTATAGATTTAATACCCCTATAGGGACCCCTAGGGCCTTATTAGTCCTTATAGAAAAACGTTGTCTTTTAGCTTACTAAGGAAAAGTTAACTTTAGTGCTTATAAATACTAATTTACTTAGTTAACTTCTGCTATTAAAACATTAGAAATAGCTAATATAGTAAGTAAATTATTAAATACTGTATTAAAAGCCTCTAGTGTACCCTTATAATTTTAGAAATTTAGGGCATAGAACTAAGAGTATAGGGAGCCTCTTTATATCTCAGCACTTTAAGAATACTGCTTTATAAGTAAATTATAGGCTTTTAAGAGAATTCTTTGCTAAATTATAGCGTTTTAGGGCCCTTCTATATAGCTATCTCTTAATAGTATAAGAATTATAGCTTAATTTAGATCACTAAAATTATTACTAATTTTAGGATTTTCTAGGAATTAAGGCATTTCTAGGGCTCTAAATTAGATAGATAGAGCTTGTTTCTATTAATTAAAGTTCTCTAGCCCCTTTAAACTAGTAGCTTTTAGGAAGCTATAGGCTCTTTTATTAAAATCTTTAATAGTAAAGGTATTAAAAGAATTTAATAAAGAAGAGCCCTCTAGGGTAGCTTAATTATCTACTATAATAGGCTCTAGAGTTTGCTCCTTAGCTAGCTCTAGAGCTAATTTTTATGAATTTATAGCAGTAGTAAGAGCTTATAGCTACTACATAATAGTATTAATTATATCGTTTTAACTAGCAATTTGTTAAGTTACGTGATTAGCCTAGGTTAACTCTAAGTTCTGTATAGCACTCTAGCCTTACTATTATTAGGTATCTATTATAGCTAATTTATAGTGAATAAATCACTAATAAATTAAGAATTTAGTGAATTTGCTTATAAAGTGTGTAGTTTATAAGTCTTTATAGTAAAACAATAGTTTTCTACTATATTATAGAATATAGGAATTTTCTATAATTTCCTTTTATTTTTTATAGAAGAGAAAGCTTCTAAATTCTCTAATTTATAGTGTAGGGCACTATAGAGTAGAGGGTATGAATTACGAATTCTCTTTTTATAGAGAGAGAAAGCCTTTATCTATAATTTTTTCCTATTTTATAGAAGGGAAAACTTCTTTTATTATAATTTTTAGAATATTTAGTATAAATAAAAATTTATAGTAATATATATAAAATTTAGTGGATTTGTCTAATACTAAAAGATCTCTCCTAGGCTTATAACCTATTAGAAATTAGGGATTATAAATAGTAGTTTACTTCTAAGGGTAGTGAGCTTAGAAGCAGTAGGTTTACTATTATTTCTATACGCCCTATGCTTAGCTTTACTAAGATATATATATAGTAGCTATAGTTACCTACTAGCTATAAATCTAGATAAAAGCTTTTATATAACTTATAGTATAGAAAATATACTTTAAATTTTGCAATAAAATAGTAAAAATATAATATTTAGTACTAGTTTATAGCTATAGGTAGCTATAAGCTATTCTAATAGTCTATTATAGTTAGGGTACTTATAAGGGGGAATCTTCTTCCTTTCCTTATATACCTACTAACCCTATTAATAAATTTAGGTTATAAGAGAGGGCTTATAAGCTACTTTTTATTTTCTATATAATTTATTTATATAGAAAGATAAAAAAATAGACTTATAGCTATATAAATAAGGTGCTAATGTATATATTTTCTAGTTTCTTTTCTAAAATGCTATATACTACCTAAAAAATCGAAAATAATCTAAATATATTATTTAAAAGCCCTAATTCTAGTAATTAAGAATTTAGTTATAAGACTTTTTATAAATCCCTAGTTATTCTATAAAGCAGCCTTAAAGCTAGTTATAGGGTAGCTAGGTTAGCTAATATAAGCAGCCTTTTTTCCTTATATTCACTTTCTAATCCTATAGTATATAACTCTTCTAGTTATACCTAAAAATATAGTTAGAATCTAATTCTACGAAAGTTATTACGTGCAGCTATTAGGCTAGGCTAATAGCTATCACGTGTGCTAGAATAAGGGTCATCTAATCAGATAATCTAAGAAAAGTGGGTCCTTATAGCTATTAGATTCGCTGACTAATTGCGGACTAGGAAGTTAGTAGTGCGCGCACGCGCGCAACATAGCTAAGTTGCTTTAGGCTAACTTCCCCCATAAGGCCCTGTATTAGGGGCCTGTAATAGGGCACTAATAACTAGGGAAGACCCCTGAAAATGCTGTTATTTTCAACAATAATAAGAAATTCTCTTTTTTAAAATTAACTTCAAGAAAGAAAAGGGATTTTTTTATATTATTTTTCCCTTAGAAAGATCTAGAGATAAGTAGTTTAGTAGGTAGTTTATTAACTTTATTACTACTAAATACTTAATAATAGCTAATTTATTAAGCTATAGGTGCTTTATATATTACTTAATAGTATAAAAAGAGAAAGAGAGATATATAAAAGAAAGAGTCTTAAAAAAAGGGTTTTATAGCACTAGGGATAGGAGGGTAATAAAAGAAGGGTTTTAAGGAGAAATTCTATAAGCTAACTACCTTCCTTATAACTAAAGAAAAAGATAATTTCTAGCTTATAATTAACCTTAAAAAAAAGAGTAAAATTAGTAATAAAGATAAGCCTTTTACTAAGTTAAATAAGAAAGAAATTAATACTTTACTAAATTAAGAAGTATTTAAATTTATTATCTTTAACCCTTAATACTATAGTAACTATTATTTTTTTAATTCTTATATAGTTAGAGAGATTAAAGGTAAAGGAACTAATATACTATATAAAAAATTAAGACTTATAATCTAAGGCTATAGTAATAGTAGTAAAGGTATAATCCTTATATAATCTCCTATAATTTAAAGAGCTAGCTAATAGCTTATTATAGCTTTAGCACTATTATTAGTAAAAGAAAAGATCTCCTTATAGCTCTAAGATATTATATAAGTATATATATAGTTATAAACTGCTTTTAATAGGCTAATAATTATAAGACTACCTTAATAAATTACTTACTTATATTCTATAAATATAATTATAGAAGTTATTAAGCTATTATATAGAATTATAGAGGTAAATACCTACTAGTAGGTAACCTATATAAAACACTACTAAAAGAAACTTATAATAACTATATTAAGCTATAATCTATACCTACTTATTATATTAGAGAAAAATCCTAACTTTAGTATTATTAGTATATAAACTAATAATACTTTAAGCCTTAGTAATAATATATTCTATAAGAGAGAAGAGGTTAAATTAAAAAATATAGGATTTTTTATAAAACTAAAGCTATAATTAATAGCTATAGAACCCCTTATTTTTAATAGTTATATTCTCTTATAACTTACTAATAGTATTATTAAAGTTAAGTAAAAAGGCTAAAGTAAGAAGCTAATAATAGTTATACTTAATTAATTAACTACTAAGCCTAAGTATATAAGGTAATAAGCTTATAGAGTATATATTTTAATAATCTACTAGCCTAAAGCTGCTTTTAACCTCTTAATTATAGTATAAGCTTAAAATCCTAATTAAACTAATATAAATAACCTTAATAGAAGAATCTAATAGTAAATTAATAATTATAACTATAGAATCTAATATATCCCGCTAGACCTTCTATTAGTAGTATTATATATATTTATTAATAGTTCTTTTATAAATAATAAAGACCTAAGTTTATAAATTAGGTTTATAATAATTCTTAGCAATAAGAAAAAGAGCAGTAGTAACACTAAATTCAACCTCTATAGAAATATCATCACATATAGCTCCACTAAAAGTGTTAGTTTTTACTAGGCAGGGTAAATCAAAGCAGTACTGCAAAAAGGGCACAGAAAACGAGGTTAAAAGTCTTATATATATATGTTTAGAATCTAGCTACCTATAGTGTTATAAGCAGAGGTATATATATATATATAGGGCTATAGGCTATTGCATTACCCTATACCCTTCTTAGTGTAGCTAATAGAATAGTATATATTTATTTTAGCTACACCAAGGTTACTCTATAAGGAAGTAATTCTAATACTTATAAATTTTCTTTTTTTATTAAAAAAAGAGAAATTACTTAAAAAGTAGCTAAAAAAAAACATATAAAAACAAAAAATTAAATAAAGTAAATATAAGTAAATCCCTTAGTTAGAAAGAGTAATTCTAATTAGCTAGCTTTATACTAAGTTAATTACCTAACTTAATAACTCTAATCCCCTCTTATTATCTAACATTTCTAATATTATTTATTCCCTTATTTAATGCTTCCCTTCTTACCTATTTTTCTATATAAATTTAAGCCTTATTCTTATTAATAAATCCTTTTAGGGCCTTATTTAGCATTACCTTTATTATAGTATTTATAATATTATTATCCCTATTAATCCATTAGATCTCTATAATCTCTTGCCTTTTATATAATTAATAAAGGGCTATAATATTAATTATTAGTCTCTTTTCCTTTATTATACCTAACTTTATAAAGCATTTATATAATAAAAAAAAGTTAATATAGATAATTAGTAGGATTAGTAGTATTTATAGCTTCTTAGTAATTATATTTAATATAATACCTACTATATAGGTAATATTCACACCTTATACTATTCTATATAGCTTAGATATAAGAGCACTCTTTATAACTTTTTTACTTTTAGTAAAGCTATATATAATAATATTTCTATAGAGATTAAATTTAGTATTACTACTACTCTTTTTCTTATTACTAAGGATTATTATAAACCTAATTTATAAACTTAGGTCTTTATTATTTATAAAAGAACTATTAATAAATATATATAATACTACTAATAAAAAGTCTAGTAAAATATATTAAATTCTATAGTTATAATTATTAATTTACTATTAGATTCTTTTATTAAGGTTATTTATATTAGTTTAATTAGGGTTTTAAGCTTATACTATAATTAAGAGGTTAAAAGCAGCTTTAAGCTAGTAAATTATTAAAATATATACTCTATAAGCTTATTACCTTATATATTTAGGCTTAGTAGTTAATTAATTAGGTATAACTATTACTAGCTTCTTACTTTAGCCTTTTTACTTAACTTTAATAATACTATTAGTAAGTTATAAAAGAATATAACTATTAAAAATAAAGGGTTCTATAGCTATTAATTATAGCTTTAGTTTTATAAGAAATCCTATATTTTTTAATTTAACCTCTTCTCTCTTATAAAATATATTATTACTAAGGCCTAAAGTATTATTAGTTTATATACTAATAATACTAAAGTTAGGATTTTTCCTAATATAATAAGCAGGTATAAATTATAGCTTAATATAGTTATTATAAGTTTCTCTTAGTAGTATTTTATATAGGTTACCCACTAGTAGGTACCTACCTCTATAATTCTATATAATAGCTTAATAACTTCTATAATTATATCTATAGAATATAAGTAAGTAATTTATTAAGGTAGTCTTATAATTATTAGCCTATTAAGAGCAGTTTATAACTATATATATACTTATATAATATCTTAAAGCTATAAAGAGATCTTTACTTTTACTAATAATAGTGCTAAAGCTATAATAAGCTATTAGCTAGCTCTCTAAATTATAGGAGATTATATAAGAATTATACCTTTACTACTATTACTATAGCCTTAAATTATAAGTCTTAATTTTTTATATAGTATATTAATTCCTTTACCTTTAATCTCTCTAACTATATAAGAATTAAAAAGATAATAGTTACTATAGTATTAAGGGTTAAAGGTAATAAATTTAAATACTTCTTAATTTAGTAAAATATTAATTTTCTTTTTATTTAACTTAGCAAAAGGCTTGCCTTTATTACTAATTTTGCCCTCTTTTTTAAGGTTAATTATAAGCTAGAAATTATTTTTTTCTTTAGCTATAAAGAAGGTAGTTAGCTTATAGAATTTCTCCTTAAAACCCTTCTCTTATTACCCTTTTATTCTTAGTACTATAAAACCCTTCTCTTAAGCCTCCTTCTTTTATATATTTCTCTTTTCTTCTTTATACTATTAAGTAATATATAAAGCACTTATAGCTTAATAAATTAGCTATTACTAAGTATTTAGTAGTAATAAAGTTAATAAACTACCTACTAAACTACCTACCTCTAGACCTTTTTAAGGGAAAAATAATATAAAAAAATCCCCCTTTTTCCTTTAAGTTAATTCTAAAAAAAAGAATTCCTTATTATTATTTAAGTTTACTAAAAAAACCTTTAAATAGCTATCTTTATTATAAGTGCTTTTAGGTATACCTTAGTTAGTAATATACCTAAATAATATAAAAGTCTAGAAAAATACTATATAATTCTCTTTACTATTTATAGTATAAGTAGCTATAGGCACCTTTTAAGGCCTTTTATATCCTTACTTTATTAGTAAATAAATTTTAATACCTCTAAACCTTTTTATTCCTTAATCTTCCTTCTTTTTCTCTTTATAAGTAATATTTTTATTCTAGTTATTTAATATAGTAGCTACTTAGTGCTTAATAGCTAATTTAATATCCTTCTCTATAAGGTCTATTTCTATTATATCTAGCTTTATAATAGTACTTTAGAATTCCACTAAACTATTAGGTATTTCTATAGTATAGGTTTTATTAGTTATTACTAATAGCTTATAAAGGCTATACTAACTACCTTTTTCTTACTATACTTATATATTTAATTATAGTAATAAATTATAAATTAGGAAGGTATTTAGTTTATTTTTAGTATATAGAGTATTCTATACTTATTTCCTAATAAGGCATTTATAGGCTTTATTAGTAGCCTTATAGAGAATTATAGCCTATTAAGTTATTAGAAGACTAAGTATAAATTTTATAGTTATTTTAAAATATACTCTAAACACTAATAGTATAGGTATAAGGCTATTAGGACCTATAGAGTTATTAATAGCTTTAATAGCTATTTATAGCTTTTAAGCTAAGGTAAGTAGCTTACCTACTTTATTATTAATAATATTATATACCCTTCTAAGAGGTATATAGTATTATTTAACCTTACTAACGCTATTATAAGCTTTTATAAGCACCTTACTTATATTAATTACTATTAACTATACTAAGTAGTAGAATTTTATAGAAATAAAGTATTTTCTAGCATTATAAATAATCTAGTTAAAAGGTTTAAGATATATATTAATTTAACATTTCTTAAGGGTATTTTAAACATTTAATGCCTTTTATTATTAGGGTTTAAGAAAGCATATAGCTTAGAATAAAATTATAGTATTAATAATATATAAAATAGGTTTTCTATTAATTTAGAGAATATTAATAATAACTTTATAGTTAAAGTTATAGTTTTTCTTTAATATAAATTTAAAGTAGCTAGGAGCTTTACTATATATTTAGTATTAGTAATATTTCTAAGTAAGCTTCTTAATAGCTACTACTATTATTTTCTTATTAGTATACTATAGTAGCTTTATAAGTCTTACTATAGAAGGGTAGCTAAAATAGTAATAAAGTTAGTAAATTTCTTACTTTAAAAGGTAGAAAATCTCTACTTTAGTAGCCTATAAGGTCTACTAAGGGTATCCCTATTTATATATAATAGAAACCTTTATATTACCCTAAATAAGTAGATTTTTAATATTATATAGCTTTATATTTATTCTATCTATATTTATAATATAATATAGAAATAGTATTAATAAGCTAAGAATATAGAAGTTAATAGGACTAAAAACTATTAGTATATAAAGAATACCTAAAGATTTTACTAATTTAGCTCTAAAATTAATAGTATATTAATTAGTAGCTTTAATCTTTAAATATAGTATTAACTTTATTAATATAGTTACTTAGCTAATCCCTACTATTAATATACTTACTACTTTAGTATTTAAAATAATCCCTTAGAATACCTTAGTAATATATCTCTCTTTTAATATAAAGCATTAAGAATCTAATTAGTTAGTTTACTAATAAAGATTATTACTAGAAAAGGTATATTTAAATACGCTATTTTTAAGCATTTTTAAAAGGAAAAAACCTTTAGAAATTAGCATTTAAAGTAGTAATATTAGTTACTTTAAAGTAGGCTTTTCTATTAAAAGTAGTGTTAATATAAAGAATTAAATAAATATTAACTCTAGACCTTAATATATATTCTATTTTATAGTAAAGTATATATTAATAGCTTCCTAAGTAAGGTAATTAATATAGTTTAGGGCTTTATTTCTATTTTTATTAAAATCTATTATAATACCTTTAAATACCTATAAAAAGGTATTATAACTTCTATTAGTTAGTAGGTTCTTATAGTTTTTACTCTTCTATTAGTAATCTTTTACTTTTTATTACTTATACTTTAGGTAATTTATTAACTAATATTCTTATTTTTTATAGATAAAGCACTTCTTAAGGAATCTTAAAGATTTACTTTTTTTAAATAAAAATTATAGTTTATTATAGGCTTATTTATAATAGTAGTCTATAAATAATACTTTACTATATTTATCTTTATCTATAGTCTTAGCTACCTATTACTATAATAAAATATTTTTATTTATATATAGGCATTTTCTAAGGTCTCTAAGTATGCCTTTAAATATTAGTATATAGTTAAAAAGTGCTAATTTATACTTAGAAACTAAGCTTATAGCTATAATGAGCTAGCTATAAAGCTCTATATTAACTATAGTTAAGGGAAAGAGACTATAGTAGATTTTCTTAAGATTTATAATAAAAAGCTCTAAGCATTCTAATTTACTCTTTCTAGGGTTTTCTATAATAATTTTATAAAAAAATATATAATTCTACTTAAAGTAGTAGAATTACTAATTACTTTTTATTTTAAAGTACTCTTTTATATATTTTATAAGCTTTTTAAAGAGTAGCTAATTACTAGAAAGTTTATTAAAATAGAATATAAGGGCATTATTTATAAGTATAATAGAAAAAGCTCTAAGCTAAATTTCTTATAAAATACTATATTTAGCATAAAGGTTAATAAAGATATTAACTTTAGGGATTATAAAGTTATATATCTTACTACTATATTTATTCTCTTTATTATAGCCTTTTATAATATCCCTAATAATTTATTAGATTTAATTATTAAGTATAGCACCTATAAAAGTAAGTTATAGAGAATACTAAAAGTCTTACTTCTTTTAATATTTCTTATAGCTATTTTTATAAGGTATTACTACTAATAATAACTATTCCTAAGTTTATTCTTTTTAGTATTATAAAGGGTATTATATAGTAGTAAGGGGAATTTATATATACTAGGATTTTAGTCTTCTAAGTAGTAAGGGATATTATATTATAATAAAAGAGGTTTAGATACTTTAAGGGGGAATTTATAATAGTATAGTAATAGAGGAAATATATATACTCTATAGAATATATTATAGTAATCTAGATATTTTATTATTATTATTAATAATAAGCTCTTTAGTAATAAATAAAGTTTTAGTAATTTTAGCTCCTATTTCTCTATATAGCTTAATTTTTTTATCTTAAAGTATATTTTATAGGGTTTATTAAAGTAAAGTATTAATTCTTTTAAAGTTTACTAATATTTATTCTATAAAGTTATTTTAGAAGTAATTAAGTAAATATCTTACTCCCTAATCTTTTAGTTAGTAGTACTAAATTTAATAAGTAATAATATTATTAATTTTAATAAGTAAAGTATTATAAAGGTTTACTAGGTCTTTTTATATATCTTTTTAAGCTAAGGAGATAAGTTATATAAATTATATTAAATTAAGAGGTAGGGTATTAAAGTTAGGGTATTTTAAATCTACTACTAAATATAAATTATTAATATTACCTATTTATTTACTAATATACCTTTAGAGAGAATTATTATTATATATATATTATTTTTAGGGAATTTAATATATAGAGGTAGAGTTAATAATAATTAATAGGTTAGAAATTATAGAATTTATAATAGTTAACTAACTTAGTTAAGTAAACTTAGGTTTTTTTTTCTTTAAAGTAGCTAGAAAGGTAAAAAAATAAGTAAAAAAGAGTAAAAAGAGGTTTATTATAATAAATAATAAAGAAAAAGGTCTTTTTTTAATAAAAAAGTTAGTAAAACCTACTAACTATAAAGGTTAGTTTTTTAAAGCTTTTTTTTATAAAAAGTGCCTTTTTCTTAATAGTAAAAATTCTATAATAATAAGTATTTTTACTTATAGTATAAGTAAGGAAATGCTCTAAGCTTATCTCTTTAGTATTACTAGTCTAATCTATAGTTTATAACTAAATATAACTACTAATTAGTATTAGTTTTTACTAGGTAGGGTAAATTAAAGCAGTACTATAAAAAGGGTATAGAAAATAAGGTTAGAAGTCTTATATATATATATCTAGAATCTAGCTGCCTATAGTGTTATAGGTAGAGGTATATATATATATATAGGGCTATAGGCTATTATATTGCCCTTTACCCTTCTTAGTGTAGCTAATAGAATAGTGTGCATCTATTCTAGCTACGCTAAGGTTACTCCGTAAGGGAGCAATTCTAATAAAAAGTAAAAGAGTTATAAGAAGTGCTCTTACATCCAAGCTATATAGAATAGTATAAGGTGCGGATATTACCTATATAGTGGGCATTATATTAAATATAATTACTAAGAAGCTACAAATGCTACTAATCCTAATAATTATTTATACTAACTCTTTTTTATTATATAAATACCTTATAAAGTTAGGTATAACAAAGGAAAAGAGACTAATAATTAATATTATAGCTCTCTATTAATTATATAAGAGGCAAGAGATTATAGAGATCTAATAGATTAATAGGGATAATAATATTATAAATACTATAATAAAGGCAATGCTAAATAAGGCCCTAAAAGGATTTATTAATAAAAATAAGGCTTAAATTTATATAGAAGAATAGGTAAGAAAGGAAGCATTAAATAAGGGAATAAATAACATTAGAAATATTAGATAATAAGAGGGAATTAGAGTTATTAAGTTAGATAATTAACTTAGCATAAAGCTAGCTAATTAGAATCGCTTAGGCCTCTTAGGGAGCTATTAGTGCCTTTTTTATAGAAGGTATTAATTTTTTAGTAGCTTATTTAGTAGCTAAGCTATCTAAGGCTTCTATAACAAGTTTTTTAGTATTTAATAGCCTATAAATAGCTAAATTACTACTAATTTTAGTAGGCTTTTTAGCTATAAGAGGTACCTAGCTAGAGGCTATTAGCATTAGGGAAGAAGGGGCTAAATCAGATTTTAGGCTCTTAGAGTTACTAAAATCCCCTATAATTTCTTCTGCTTTACTAGCCTAAATTAGCTCTTATAAAGGAAGCTATACCTCTATAGGGTAGGAAAATCTACTCTATATCTAGTTGCTAAAATAGCCTGAAAAATAGTGACTATTATAATTTAGGTGCAATTTAGGGGTTTCTTACTCTTTTACTTCTAAAAAAAAGCTATTTCTTCTTATGTTTAGAAGGGCAATATAGGACTTATTAGCTAAAAATAGAGCATTTTTATTAATATAACCCCTAGAAATATAGTGCTTTAAGCTACTAATTATATTTATATTAAGCCCTAGGAAATATAGGGCGTTCTTTAGGGTAAGAGGCCTATATTTATTTAGATTTTATTAATATAAAACTAGAAATCTAGCATTTCTATAGCCTTTAGGGTATATAGGTCCCTCACTAGTAGAGATAGGTTTAGATTCTCCTTTTTTATAAGGTATATAGCTTATAAAATTATTCTTAGAGTTTACTAAATGTATAGTAAAACCTATATTATAAAGTAAGGTATTTTTTATAACTTTATAGCTAAAATTAAAGGCCTTAGAAGATATTTTATCTTTAGGCTTAGATTTAATACTAGAATTAGAAGAATCCTTATCTTCACTAGTACTAGGATTACTATTATAGGGTTCTATAATATTACTAGCTAAATTAAAATTTCCTAGTATAAAAGCCCCCTCTTAGGACTTATCTTCCTTTTTAAGTATTTTTTTCTCCTAAGGCTTACCTTTCTTTTTATTAAAGTTAGGCTTAGAGAAATTAGAATTATTCTTATTTTCTTTAAAATTATTCTTTTTATTCTTTTTAGAATAGGAATTCTTATTTTCTTTAGAATTCTTATTTACTAAATTTTTAGTAGTAGTAGCTCTATAATTTAGAGCTTTTACTACTATAGAACTCTTATCTCTCTATTTCTCTAATAAATTTACTATAAGGAATTATAGATTTAATACCCCTATAGGGGCCCCTAGGGCCCTATTAGTTCTTATAGAAAAACATTATCTTTTAGCCTACTAAAGAAAAGTTAACTTTAGTGCTTATAAATACTAATTTACCTAGTTAACTTCTACTATTAAAACATTAGAAATAGCTAGTTTAGTAAGTAAATTATTAAATACTGTATTAAAAGCCTCTAGGGTACCCTTATAATTTTAGAAATTTAGAGCATAGAACTAAGAGTATAAGGAGCCTCTTTATATTTTAGTACTTTAAGAATACTACCTTATAAGTAAATTATAGGCTTTTAAGGGAATTCTTTACTAAATTATAGTATTTTAGGGCCCTTCTATATAGCTATCTCTTAATAATATAAGAATTATAGCTTAATTTAAATTACTAAAATTATTACTAATTTTAGGATTTTCTAGGAATTAAGGCATTCCTAGGGCTCTAAATTAAATAAATAGAGCTTATTTCTATTAATTAAAGTTCTCTAGCCCCTTTAACCTAGTAGCTTCTAGGAAGCTATAGGCTTTTTTATTAAAATCTTTAATAGTAAAGGAATTAAAAGAATTTAATAAAGAAGAGCCCTCTAGGGTAGCTTAATTATCTACTATAATAGGCTCTAGAGTTTGCTCCTTAGCTAGCTCTAGAGCTAATTTTTATGAATTTATAGCAGTAGTAAGAGCTTATAGCTACTACATAATAGTATTAATTATATCGTTTTAACTAGCAATTTGTTAAGTTATGTGATTAGCCTAGGTTAACTCTAAGTTCTGTATAGCACTCTAGCCTTACTATTATTAGGTATCTATTATAGCTAATTTATAGTAAATAAATCACTAATAAATTAAGAAATTTAGTAAATTTACTTATAAAGTGTGTAGTTTATAAGTCTTTATAGTAAAAAAGTAATTTTCTACTATATTATAGAATATAGGAATTTTCTATAATTTCCTTTTATTTTTTATAGAAGGGAAAGCTTCTAAATTCTCTAATTTATAGTGTATTACACTATAGGGTAGAGGGTGTGAATTATAAATTCTCTTTTTTATAGAGAGAGAAGGCCTTTATCTATAATTCTTTTCTATTTTATAGAAGGAAAAACTTCTTTTCTTATAATTTTTAGAATATTTAGTATAAATAAAAATTTATAGTAATATATATAAAATTTAGTGAATTTTTCTAATACTAAAAGATCTCTTTTAGGCTTATAATCTATTAGAAATTAGGGATTATAAATAGTAGTCTACTTTTAAGGGTAGTAGGCTTAGAAGCAGTAGGTTTACTATTATTCCTATATACCCTATGCTTAGCTTTACTAAGATATATATATAGTAGCTATAGTTACCTACTAGCTATAAGTCTAGATAAAAGCTTTTATATAACTTATAGTATAGAAAATACACTCTAAATTTTATAATAAAATAGTAAAAATATAATATTTAGTATTAGTTTATAGCTATAAGTAGCTATAAGCTATTCTAATAGTCTATTATAGTTAGGGCATTTATAAGGGGGAATCTTCTTCCTTTTCTTATATACTTACTAACCTTATTAGTAAATTTAGGTTATAAAAAGGGGCTTATAAGCTACTTTTTATTTTCTATATAATTTATTTATATAGAAAAATAAAAAAATAGACTTATAGCTATATAAATAAGGTGCTAATATATACGTTTTCTAGTTTCTTTTCTAAAATACTATATACTACTTAAAAAATTAAAAATAATCTAAATATACTATTTAAAAGCCCTAATTCTAGTAACTAAGAATCTAGTTATAAGACTTTTTATAAATCCCTAGTTATCCTATAAATTAGCCTTAAAGCTAGTTATAGGGTAGCTAGGTTAGCCAATATAAGCAGCCTTTTTTCCTTATATCTACTTTCTAATTCTATAGTATATAACTCTTTTAGTTATACTTAAAAATATAGTTAAAATCTAATTCTGTAAAAGTTATTATATATAGCTATTAGGCTAGGCTAATAGCTATTATATATGCCGGAATAAGGGTTATCTAATTAGATAATCTAAGAAAAGTGGGTCCTTGCAGCTGTTAGATTCGCTAACTAATTGCGGACTAGGAAGTCAGTGGTGTGCGCACACACGTAACGTAACTAAGTTGCCTTAGGCTAACTTCCCCTATAAGGCCCTGTATTAGGGGCCTATAATAGGGCACTAATAACTAGGGAAAACCCCTGAAAATGCTGTTATTTTCAACAAGTATAAATACTACTAAGACTATTAAAAGATTCTATTTACCCTAGACTATATATACTAAGCTTATTAAGTAAAATAAAACTATTTTCTTAATAAATAATAAGAGAATTGCTAATAAAAACTTAAAAATAACTAGGTAGTATTCTAAGATTAGACCCTAACCTTACTTAAAGACTTAGCTAATTAAGAGGCCTAAATTGCTATAATAATAGAAAATGCTAAGTAGTATAAAGACTAAAGCCTTATTAACTTTAGTATTTACCTTAACTTACTAGAAAAGTACCTTAAAAAAGCTAGTAAAAAGAGCTAGGCTTTTTTATTCTTTACTAAGCTTTAGTCTAACTTATAAAATTATATTAATTTATATATATTTATTATAGAAAAGACATAAGAAAAAGTTATATAGCTAGCCTAGTGTTTCTAGAATATAATACTAGGGAAATATAAGTAAAAAGCATATTCTTTTTATAAAAGTAATACTAAGACCTTCTATATTAATTATAACTAATTACTAAAAAATACCTTATAGTATAATATAATATTAATAGCATAACCTCTTATCTCTATACCTAATAATAACTCTATAGGCTAACCTAGAAAATACTATAATTATAGTAAAATAAAATATATTTGCTTTAACTATAACTAACTATAGAAACCCTACCTTAATAGCTAAGAAAATAACCCTTAGTAAAAGTAATAGCCCTTACCTCTACTAAGTATATATAAGTTTAAACTAGGTAATATTTCTATACTTTTATTATTACTTATAGCTAAACTAATACTAAAATATTAGTAAATTTTAATACTTATACTAAAGTAAATATTATAAGTATTAAATATACCTAGTAATAAGGCTTTAATAGAGTTAATATAAATAGTATTAAACTTAAGGTAATTAGCAACCTAACTATTCTATAATATAGTATATATTATATACTTATTAGTATTACTAACTTTAAGTAATAGAAGCGAAAACTATTATTAACCTATATTACTATTAATAAAGACCTAAGAATAGAGAGAAGCCTTATATTAATTAGTATATATATACTAGTAAAAGAATAAGTATACTTTAATCTTTTTTACTAATATTAGTAGTTTAAAGTATAAAAGACTAGCTTTTTACTAGCTAATTCCTACTACTTTAAGAAGAAAAACTAATATATTATAGTTATTTTTACTATTTATAGTATATAGAAAGATAAGCTTATTACCCTAGAAAATAAAGAATAAGTAGAAGCCTATACCCTTACTAGTTACCTCCCTATAGAACTATAAAACTTTCTTAATATATTTAAATCTAAAAAAGTAGGCATACTACTAAAGTAAAAAAACACTAACTACACTATTAACTTAGTGCTAGGCACTACCCCTTTTTATAGCTCTATTTACTCTTTATTATAGAATAAGCTATAATCCCGTGGCGCATTAGTCATGCGCTATGGTGACCCCTTCGGGGGTGGCAGGTTCGATTCCTACACGGGGCACGGTTTTTCTTAGTGTGTTGCGCGGGGCACACTAAGAAAGACCGGACTCTAATTAGCTAGAAGAGGCAGGGGGCTGACTCTTTCTAGCTAATTAGCGCTTAGTAAGCAGGGAAAAAGTGGGTCTGGCCCCCACTTTTTCTTGCTTACTAAGCAACGCGGATTAGCCACTCCCGCGCTATAAATAGGCAGAACCACCCCCTAGCTCTTGGGTTGTAGAGCTGGTTTGCAGCTATAATTGCTAGAAAAAACAGATAGAATTGGAATAAAAGTGGGGAACGGGAGGGTTGTTATTAGAATATGGGGTATAGGGTAATTAAAGAAAACCGGATTTTATAAGAAGGAAAGCGGGGCTTAAAGTAGTTTTAAAAAAATGTATTTAGTAAGGTTTTTTATCCTATTAGGTAACCTAATAAGGTTTTCCTTAACTAGATAAAATTCAGGAGCAGAGGTTCTAGATACGGCTAAGCATAAATTGCTTAGACGGCTAGTGTAACAAATAAATAAATAAAATAGAATAAGCTATAGATATTACATAAATATCTTAAGGAAAACCTTATAAATAGCTATATAAAACCCTCTAAAAGTCTAGTAGGTATACCTATTGTTGAAAATAACAGCATTTTCAGGGGTCTTCCCTAGTTATTAGTGCCCTATTATAGGCCCCTAATACAGGGCCTTATGGGGGAAGTTAGCCTAAGGCAACTTAGCTGCGTTGCGCGCGTGCGCGCACCACCGACTTCCCAGTCCGCAATTAGTTAGCGAATCTAACAGCTGCGAGGACCCACTTTTCTTGGATTATCTAATCAGATAACCCTTATTCCGGCACACGTAACAGCTGTTAGCCTGGCCTAACAGCTACACGTAACAACTTTCGCAGAATTAGATTCTAACTGCATTTTTAGGCACAACTAGAAGAGTTATATGCTATAGGATTAGAAATTAGATATAAGGAAAAAAGGCTGCTTATATTAGCTAACCTAGCTACCCTATAACTAGCTTTAAGGCTGCTTTATAGAATAACTAAGGATTTATAAAAAGTCTTATAACTAGATTCTTAGTTGCTAAAATTAGGGCTTTTAAATAATATATTTAGATTATTTTTAATTTTTTAAGTAGTATATAGTATTTTAAAAAAGGAACTAGAAAACATATATATTAGCACTTTATTTATATAGCTATAAGTCTATTTTTTTATTTTCCTATATAAATAAATTATATAGAAAATAAAAAGTAGCTTATAAGCCCCCCTCTTATAACCTAAATCCACTAATAAGGTTAGTAAGTATATAAGGAAAGGAAGAAGATTCCCCCTTATAAGTGCTCTAACTATAACAGACTATTAGAATAGCTTATAGCTGCTTATAGCTATAAACTAGTACTAAATATTATATTTTTACTGTTTTATTACAAAATTTAGAGTGTATTTTCTATACTATAAGTTATGCAAAAGCTTCTATTTAGATTTATAGCTAGCAGGTAACTATAGCTACCGCGCATATATCTTAGCAAAGCTAAGCGCAGGGCGCGTAGAAATAATAGTGAACCTGCTGCTTCTAAGCCCACTACCCTTAGAAGCAGACCGCTATTTATAATCCCTAATTTCTAATAATAGTTAATTATACTACTTTTTTAGCCTTATAAGTACTAAGTAACTTTACTTTAAGAAGTAGTAATACTAAGCTACTACTACTTTACTATTATAAGTAATAAATTACTTTTTACTAAGGTATATTTATACTAATTCTATAGTAAATAGTATTAGTTAAAGTCCCTAATAAAAATACTATTTTCTTATATTAATGCTACTATAAACTTAGTAAGGGGTATTATTTAGTTAGGTTTATATAAAGAAAAGTAAATAGAGTATATATTAAATCTAATAATACTTACTATACACTAGTTAGTATTAGACTAGGTTATTTATAATATAGGTCTATATTAATAGTTAATATATATAGCTATATAGCTACCTTATACTATAAGTTAAAATTTACTAAAACTAGGGTTAAAAGGCTAGCCTTTAGAAAGGCTAGGCTCCTAAATTACTATTATATTAGTCCTAGGCTAGGATTCTAGCGCTATATATATAAGGTAGGTTTTTTACTATATATTTTAGTATATAACCTTAATTATATATATTAAATAGTTTATTAGGTTAGGCTTAGTATATTTAATTCTAAGATAGGGGTAGTATAGTAACTAAGGTATATCTCTAAAGCTTTATAGAAATATTATATAAATTTTAGTTAAGAGTCTAGAAGTTAGTTTTAAGGGTAGCTAATATACTTTTATAGTAAGGCCTCTTTAAATAATATATTACTAGCTTTATATCTATAATTATAGCTATAGCTACCTACCTTATACTATTTATTTATTTTAAAGAAAGGGGGGGGTAATAAATACCTAAGGCTAGCCTAAGTATACTACTTTTATATAATTTTACTAATTATTAATAATACTATAGCTTCTTAACTAAGCTAGGTATAACCCTAAGTAATTAATATAGTATTTCTATACTAAGCCTATAAGGGCTAAATATAAGGATTCCCTATTCTTATAGTATTTAGCTATATAGTAACTATAGTATAGTGCTATATTATAGTATATAGCTATATAGCTAAACTTAAAGCATTTATAGTACTAATAAGGATAAAGAGTATTATTATATAGCTTAGCTTTAAATATCTTAGCCTTATAAATAACACTAGTATAGTATAGCTTATTAGCTATATTAACTTTATTAATACTAATAATTAAGGGTGCTTAAGTAAAGATACTATAGGGCTTTTACACTATAACCTTTATAAAGCTAGTATTATTAGCTATAATAATATTTTAAAGAATAGCTTTAATAGCTTAGTTTTATATATAGTAAATAAAAAAGCCCTTAATAATAATACTAAAAATATAGTAGTTTAGTATTACTTTTAGCCTAAAGATAGCTTAAATCTAAGTAGTATCTTTAATATAAAGTTTAGCTATATCTTAAAAAGTAATTATAGTATTACTACTATAAAAGCACTTTATAGCTATAGTAGTATTAAATTCTATAGCTTAGTTAATAATATTAATAATTTCTTTAGAGAAGTAGCTTTAGGCTACTTTTATAATAGTATTACCTTTAACTATAGTTTTATAGTAAACTTTAAGTAGTATTACTATAGTAGTAATATAGCTAAAGATAAAAATTATAAGGGTAGTTTTCCTAGCTATAATAGTAGCCTAGCTTAGTGCTAGGCTATTACTAGTAAAGAGTACTTTCTTAATAATATACTTAATTACTTCTTTAAAATATTTTATAGTAATTAGTTTATTAAGTAATAATTAAGGGAGAGGTAAAAGGGAAAATAAAAGCACTAAAGCACTATATTAGCTATATATTTTAGCTATATTATTTATATAAAGAATAATTTACTATACTTTCTTTAGTATAGTATTTAAAACTAATTTAGCTAATCTTTTATATTTAGTTTATAGGTAGTTTAAAACTTTATTATATACTATATATAGTATAGATTTAATATAGCTACTTATTATAAAGCCTCCTTAGCTAGTAAGTAAGTAGTATATACTTTATATAAAGCTATACTTACTAGTATTAATATTTATTAGTATTACTATATTTACTATACCTATACTCTAGCTATAATATACTATTAAAGTATAGGGTAAATAGATATAATAATTATTTTTCTATAACTTTTAAGCAATTCTAAGTTAATTCTGCGTTGCTATAGCGGTGCAGGCGAATTCGCGAAAAGTTTTTTTGACTAATAATAATTATTTAAAGAAAAAAAATAATAAAATAAATATTATTTATTACTATTATAATAAAGAGAGATATATTTAATTTAATTATTTAAAACTTATAATAAAAGTAATAAGTATAATAGCTAAAGAGAATAAGAAAATAAAATTAGAAAAAAAGAAGAGATTAAGTATAATACCTAAAGCTTAACTAAAATATTACTAAGAGTAGTATCTTAATTTAAAATTATAGCTAAGATTTAAATATAAAAAACTTATAAAATCAAAGTATATTTAAATACTTATACTAAAATTAATATAATTAATTTAGCCTTAGCTATAAAATAAAAGCTAAAGAAATAAAAAGAAAATAATTATATAATTAAAATAATAAATAATAAGAGTATATATATAAGGGATATATAAATACTACTACTATTTCTAGTTAACTTAAAAAAAATATAAAAAGAAGTTATTTAATAATATATTAATATTAATACTAAAGAAGAGTTAATTCTTTTAGAAATACTAACTCTTAAGAATTTAAATATTTTTCTATATTCTCTTATATATTAGTAGTAGTTTAATCTAAAGTAAAAACATTTTATATTATTAAATACTAAAAAATTCTTAAAAAAAGCTACTATATTAACTTATATATTTATAGTATTTAAAAATATAAAATTATTACTATTTAAAGAAGGAAATAATATTTAAAAAGAATCTATAGTTTTTAGTATTATTCTAAAAGAATTAGAGAGTTTTTAAAATATATTTAAAACTAAATTAATAAAAGATTTACTAGTATATTAAAGCACTAATTATACTATTAAGTTAGAACTAAGTATAATACTACTATATAGTTCTATTTACCTATTATTATTAGTAAAACTAAAAAGCTTATAAGAATATTTAAATAAAAATCTAAAACTTAGTTAAATTTAATATTTAAAAAGTTTAATAAGGGCACTAATTTTATTTATTTTAAAGAAGAATAAATTAATTTAATTATATATTAAGTATTAAGGTCTAAATAAAGTTTTAGTTAAAAGTTAATACCTATTACTACTTATTATAAAAGTTTTAAATTAAATATTAAAAGTAACTATTTTATCTAAATTAAATATTAAAAAAGCTTATTATTATATTTAAATTAAAGAAGGTAATAAGTAAAAAATAGCTTTTTAAATAAAATATAAGCACTATAAATATCTAGTAATACTATTTAAATTAACTAATATACTAGCTATATTTTAATACTATATTAATTAAGTATTATATAGGCTTAATAATATTATTTATATTATTTATTTAGATAATATTTTAGTATTTTTAAAAATATGAAAAGAATATACTTAATATTTAAAATAGGTTTTTAAATAATTATATAATACTAATTTATATATTTATAGATTAAAGTATAAGTTCTATAAAAAATAAATTAAATTTCTTAGATTTATATTATTAAAAAATAAAGTTAAAATAAATAAAAAATATATAGCTATTATTATATAATAGCCTAAACTAAAAATATTTTAAAATATTTAAGTCTTTCTTAGTTTCTATAATTCCTACTAATACTTTATTTAAGAATATTTATTAATTACTACTCCCTTAATAGTATTACTAAAAGAAAGCAAAAATAGTAAAAAACTAGGGTTTATAAAACTTAATAATTAAGAATAAATTACATTTAAAACTCTTAAAAAAGCATTTATATAAGCACTTTTATTATACTATTTTAACCTTAAAGCTAATATTTAAATTAAAACTAATATATTAAATTTTACTATCTTAGGTATTTTATTATAGCTTAATTTAAAAGAAAAATATTACTTTATTACTTTTTAGTTAAGAAAATTATAATTTATATAAGTATAATATAGTATACTAAACTAAGAAATATTAGTAATTATTAAATTATTTTAATATTAAAAATACTATATTAAAAGTACTTTAAATAAAATTAAGGTTTTATTAGATTACCTAAACCTATTATTATTATTATTATTATACTCTAGATAGGCTACTAACTAGCCTAATGTCTAGTACCTTAGCTACTTAAACTATATAGGAAAAACCCTAGTATAGAAAGGAAAACCTATATATTACTATAGTATTTATATACTAGGGCTACTAAGGCTCTATAGTTAGTATTAATTATAAAAAAAGGTATATTACTAGCTAAATATAGCTAGTATTACTAGAGAAATATAGCAATATTTTCCTAGGGTATAAGTAAGAATTATCTAGGCCTAAGTGGCTTAGTTAGTTACTATATTACTATTATAGAGGCCCTATAGCCCTAACCTAAGGTTAGGTATAAGGTCTAGCTATAGTAACTATTATAATAGCTATATAAATTATTAATAGCTACTTAGTAATTATATAGAGAGGGGGTGGGGGAGTATTATAAAAAGATTATCTCCCCTTAATAAAGACTTCTTTCCTTTTTTCTTTTTTATAACCTTTTTATAAATATAAGTATACCCCTAATTCCCTCTCTATTATATTATTATATTAGCTTTAGTCTAATAATATACTAAAGAATAAATAAGAAATTATAATACCTTAAAAATTACTATAAAAAATAAATAAGTCTTAGGCTAATAAAAAAGGTATAAGTATTACTTCTATATTAATTTAATACTATTATTAATCTACTAATAGCCTAGTTCTATATATACCTAGCTATATACTCCCTATTTTACCTATACTAAGGATATATATAAGTTATACTATAATACTTAAAGTAAGAAGCTTAGTATAAATTTACTTTAGTTTTATTACTAACTAATATAGGTATTAAAGGTTTTTATTATAAGTATACTATAGTAAAAAAGCTATATTATAAGGTAAGTTAAGTCTAAGCTAGTATTATTATATTAGCTAATTAGTATATAGCTATATAATTTATTTACTTATTAAAATAAAGTAAAAAATATTCTTAATTACTAGAATTATAAAGCTATAAGGAAGAATATTAATATAAGTATAATATAAAACTAAGTTAATATTAGTATAGTGCTAATTTAAAGTAAGAGACTATATATAATACTACCTAGAAAGTAATAAAGTATAGAATTAATAAAACCCTTAATATAATTAAAAAAGTAAGTATATTATTATAAGTTTATAGTAGTAATAATATAAAGATATTAGCTATTTAAACTAAGATACTACTATAGCTTATATATATTATAAATACCCTAAAGGAAAATAACTATATTTTATAGGTTACTTATAGTATTACTATAGTATTAATATAGAATACTAATAATAGTATAAGTTATAAGTAGTAAAAAGTAGAAAAACTTAATAATAATAATATTAATAAAGAAATAAAGGCTAAGTTAGAGAAAGTAAAGTAAATAGTAGGGTAGTAATAGTATTACTATAGCTATAATATAAAGCTATAAGTCTATAGTTTTATTTTTATTGTAGTAAATTAATTACTCCTAGTGCTTACTCATTGTCTATGTAACTACTATGACCCCGCGCCGGCACCGGCGCAGCCACCGTCCTCATATACCTAAACCTATAATTATTTATAAAAATACCTAAATTAAATAGATATTAGTTATATTAATATAAATTTCTTACTTTATATAACTTTATAATTAAGTATTAAAAAAGTATATTAAATCTAGTAAATATACTATTAAAATAACCTAATTACTATATAAAAAAAGAAGAAAATTAAAATAATTTTATTTAAAAGCTTTAAAAAAAGGTTATTTAAGTTAATATTATTATATATAGTAAAAAACTAAATAAAGACTTAAAATCCCTAAAAAAGTAAGAAAGAATCTTTATTAAAAAAGGTTTAGTAAAGAAGTTAGGCTTATTATTTACTTCTAACTAAATTATAGTTAAAATAATAAAAAAGAATAAAGACCTATATTACTAAAATAATAGAGAATTACTATTAAAAATAGTCTTAATTATATAAAAGATAAATATATAAACCTAAGAGAAAATAAAGAATCTTTATAGCTACTAAAAATAAAATTAATTACTAAATTAATAAAGTATTTTAAAATATTAAAAGTAGATATTTATATTTAATTTAGAAGTTTTAAAAGATTTTATTTTCTAAATCTATTATAATAGTTTATTAGCTAAATATTTTAATATAAAATAAACTTTTAAACTTATAAAAAAAAAGTTTTATTAGCTAAAAATTAATATTAAAGTTAAAAAATATATTTAATTATATATAATTTACTAAAGAATAGTAGTATTATAATATAGGCTATATAGAAAGCTTTAAAACCTTCTAAAGCTAAAAAAACTATAAATAAAAATTTCTATAAATTTTATTATAAGTCTCCCTTAAATTATATAAAAGAAAGACCTTATAAATATAATTTTAGTTATAGTTAATTAATATATAAAATATATAGTATTCTTACTAGTTTTATATATAATTACTATAGCTAACCTTATAGAATTATTTTATAAGGAAATAGAGTTAGTATTTAGTGTACTAATAAGTATAGTTTCTAATTAAAAAATACTATTTATTAATAATTTTTAGTGAAACCTTTACTTAATATTTAAAGTTAAGTATTAATTATTTATTACTTTTTACCCTTAAATAAATAAATAAATAAAGTAAGTAAACTAAATATTAAAATATTATTTATATATTTTTATAATAAATAATAAATATATATAGCCTATACTTCTAAAAATAGTGTAATTTATTTATAATAATATAATAAATATAACTATAAATAAAAGCCTAAATATAGCTTTAATAAGCTACTACCTAATATTTTAATTAATTAAAGATAATTTTATTAAAGGAAGGGTACTTAAAGTAAGGTAATATATTAAAAAGCTATAAGTATTTTAATAATAATTAAAAGTATAATAAGTATAGAGTATTAAGTTTTAGTTAAAGTATTTTAATGAAAAATACTAAGAATTCTTATTTAAAAGAAAAAACCTTATAGCTATAAGTATAAAAAACCTTTAATTTAAATAAAATTAAAAGCTATTACCTAAGTATTTAAAACCTTTTTAAATTCTAGAAAAAATTAGTTAATAAGCTTATAAACTAGCTTTACTAAACTAACTATTCTAAATATATAATATATTTTATATAAGTTTACTTAAAAAATAGAACTTAAGAGATATTATAGAATAAGCTAAATTACCTATACTAAAACTTAATAATAACTCTAATAAATAAAAAGTTAATAAAGTAAAAGTATACTACTTTTTTAAATAAAAATTATACTATTTAGTAAAATAAAAGAGATAGCCTTCTAAATATAACTAATAGTTAAATACTAAAGCATTATAGAATATACTATAATTAATTAAAGAATACTATTATATATTAAGTAAAAAGGAATATAAAAAAATTATTATAAAATTTAGAAAATAAGGTAGACTAAAAAAAGATATAAACTAATAATTAAGTATAAGCAAAAAATATAGTATATTTAGAAACTACTTAATCTATAAAAGTATTATAGAATATATTATAAATAATTTTAATTAGTTTATTTTTTTCTTTATTATAATAGTTATAAATTTTTAAGATAAAATTTTAAACTATAATATAGTAAGTATATAAAATAGAATTATTACTAGTAGGGTAGGGGCATTAGTCCTTATATAGTCTTTTATAAGTTACCTTAAACTATTAATTAAATTAGTTATAATTTAAACATTAAAACTAGTTTATATTATATACTTTTTTACTATAAGATATTAGGTAAAGCAATTTATATATTTTAACCTAACTATTATATATAGTTTTATAAGCTAAGTAATGCTCTAACTTTACTATATTTTTATTTAAGGAAAAATAATGCTTATTTAAATAAGCCTAAATAAAAGTCTAGTATATATTATATAGCTTATAAAAAAGCTCTTATAATTTAAGCTTATTCTTTTTTTTACCTTTAGTAAATAAACTCTTTAAGACCTAGTTATAAATTATAAGGAAATTATTATAATAAATATTAAGTAAGAGAAGTATTTAAAAAAATAATTAGCTTTAAATTAAAGGATAATATTATAGAAATATATACTAGATTATAGTATTATTCTTTCTTTATATAAATAAAGCATTTATTACTATTAAGTATATTCTTATACTTTAAGTAAAAAACCTAAATTATCTTAGTTTTAATAGTATTTTTTAAAAGCTTAAGAAAAGTCTTAATATAGTAGAGATACTTATCTTATTATATTATAATTAATTTATCTATAAAAATAATATATATTTAATTATTGTTGGTATTTCTAAGGATTTGCTAGATATTTATCAATAGAAATACATAGTCTTTATGTGTGAGATCCGGATTACTAGGCAGGGCTATAATTATTATAAAAGGGTCTAATTTCTATAATAATTTATAGTATTTAATAAGGCTTTTTATAGCTATAGAAGGCCTTATAAAATGCCGTTAGAAATACCGCTTAAGGTAGTGAAAACTCTGTATTCTAATTAACTAATTAAATATACTAGATTCCTAGGTTACCCTACAGTAGAATCTAGTTATTTCTAGTGGTTCTAGGCATTGTTAGTTAGCCTAGATTATATAGTAATTCTAATACTTAAAATTCTCTCTTTTATAGAAAGAGAGAAATTACTTATAATTACTATATATTCCTATATTAAACTTATAGTTAATTATTTAATTAAATGCTTAGCTATAAGTATTCTAGTTTAGTCTCTCTATATATTCCTTCTTTTCTCTATTTACTTTACCTACCCTTCTATATAAATTATAGCTCTATTTTTATTAATAAATACCTTAAGAGCCTAATTTAGAGATAATTTTATTATAGTATCTATAATATTATTATTACTATTAATTTATTTAATCTCTTTAATTTCCCTTCTTTTATATAATTAATATAATGCTATAATATTAATTATTAGCCTTTTCTCCTTTATTATACTAAGCTTTATAATATACTTATATAGCAAAAAAGAGTCTATATAGATAATTATTAGTATTAGTAGATTCTGCAGTTTTTATATAATAGTTTATAGCATTATACTAATTATATAGGCAATATTAGTGCCCTAAACTATACTATATAGCTCTAAGGTAAGAGCGCTTCTTATAACTCTTTTACTTTTTATTAAGCTATATATTATAATATTACCTTTTAATATAAATTCTACCTTATTTCTCTTCTCTTTATTACTAAGAATAATTATATATCCTATTTATAAGCTTAAGTCCTTATTATTTATAAAGAAACTATCTATAAAAATATAAAGAGTAGTAGTAATAAGGTTAAGTAAAATATACCTTAATCTATAATTATAATGCTATATTTACTATTAAATCCTCTTATTAATTTAATTATATTAGATTTATTAGGATTTTAGGCCTAAGTAGTAATAAAAAGGTTAAATACAGCCTCTAGTTAATAAACTAATAATATATATATACCTTATGCTTTTTACTTAATATATTACTACTTTATAATTAGCTTACTAAGGTTTATAACTTTAAGCTTCTTATTTTAACCTTTTTAGTAGAGTTTAATATAGTTTTTATTAAGTTTATATAAAATATAACTATTAAAGATTAGGGGTTCTATTAGCATTAGAATTTACTTTAGTTTTACTAAAAATCCTACTTTCTTTAACTTAGTCTTCTTAGTCTTAAAAAACTTTCTATTACTAAGACTAAGAATATTATTTATTTATATACTAATTATACTAAAGTATTTAATTATTTTAGAAGCTATTAGAAAATAGGGGTTATATATAGAAGTAATTATTATTAGTTTCTTATAATAATAGTAGAAGTATATTACCTATTAATAAGTGCTAGCTTTTATAATACTATAAAGGGGTTTAATTACCTCTATAATTATATTTTTTAGGTATAAATATGCAATTTATATAGGTAACTTTATAATTATTAAGCGGTTTAGTAAGGTCTCTAACTAAATATATACTTATATAATATCTTATAGCTATAGAAAAATATAGTCTTTAGCTAAAGAAGGGGCTAAAGTAATAATTAGTCTCTAGCTTATATATTAAATTATTAGAAATTATATTAGAATCTATGCTTTTTTAATATTACTATGCCCTTATATTATAAGTCTTAATTTTTTATAAGGCTTAGAAGTGCCTTTCCCCTTAACTTCTTTTACTATTTAAAAATAGAAAAGCTATTAGTTTTTATACTTCTCTTTATTATAAATAATAAATTTAAAGATATCTTTAGCTAATAAAGCCTTAATTTCTATTTAATTAAATGCTTTAAAAGGTTTTTTATTAGTAGTAATTATCCCTTATTTTTAAAGGTTAACTACTAGTTTTTAGTTACTTTTTTTCTTTACTATAAGGAAGCTTATAGTACTAAGCTCTTTATTATTATTACTAGTTTCCCCTTTAATTTCTCTATTCTTATAGTTTAGAATTAGAGAGTGCTTTTAGGGTTATCCTTATTTATAATATTCTAGTTATATAGGTAATTAGCTTTAATTTTTATTAGTATTCTTAATTTCCTTCTCTTTTTTATAGTTTTCTATAATTACTTCTTTTTCTATATTATAGTAGTATAGCTTAACTACTATTAACTAGAATCTTATTAAACTATAAGATAAATCTAAGGTATAGGTCTTATAATTAGTTAAAAGTAACCTATATAGGCCTTACTAACCTTCTTTTTTACGCTAAATATAGACTTTTAATTATAGTAAAAGTATATATAATAGTATAGTATTTAGGCTATTCTATATATTTAATGCTTTAGTTACTTACCTCCTTATAAGGTAATACTAAGCTTTATTAGTAGCTTTTCTTAATAAAGCTACTCTTTATACTACTAATAAGCTTAGAGGGAAATTATTTATTATCTATAGATATACTCTAAATATAAGTAAAGTTAGTATAAAACTATTAGATTTAGTAAAATTATTAATAGCTTTTATAGCTATCTATAGTCTCTAGGGAGGTATTAAGTAGTTTCCTACCTTATTCTTAATAATATTATATACTTTTTAAAGTAAAATATAATATTTTTTAACCTTTCTAATGCTATTATATACTTTAATAGGAACCTTTTCTATATTAATAGCTATTTAGCACGTAATATACTAGAATTCTATAAAAGTAAAGTTCTTTTTAGCATTATAAATAATATTATTTAAAGGGCCTAAATAACTATTAATTTAGCACTTTTTTAATGCATTTTATATATTATAGGCTTTTTACTTCTAGGGCTTAAGGAAGTATATAGCTTAAAATATAGTTACTATATTAATTATATATAATATAGGTTTATTATTAATTTAGAGAATATTAATAATAATTTTATAGTTAAAGTCTATATTATTTTTAAGGGTAAACTTAAACCTTCCTAGGGCTTTACTATAAATTTAATATTAATAGTATTTATAAGATAATCTCTTAATTATTCTATAAAATACTAACTTACTAGCTTTTATTAGGAGCTTTATAAGTTATATAACTAAGGAATAGCTAAATTATTAATAAAGCTAATAGATTTTAGCTTTTAAGAGGTAGAAAGCAGTAGCTTTATTTACCTATAATATTTACTAAAGATATCCCTATTTCTATATAATAAAAAGCTTCTTTTTGCTTTAAATTAGTATATTCTTAAGGTTATTAAGCTTTATATTTATTTAATCTATATTTAATATATAAAATAAGAATAATATAGCTATATTAAGAATATAGAAATTAATAGTTCTAAATAGCGTAGAAACTCTTAAGATTTCTAAGAAAGTTACTAAACTAATACTAAAGTTAACTTTATATTAGTTAGTGGGTTTAATTTTAAGATATAGCATTAGCTTTTATAAAGTAGTAGCTTACTATATTCCTATTATTAAAATCCTAGCTACTTTAGTATTTAGTATAATTCTATAAAAAACATTATTAAAATATTAGTTTTTTATAATAAAATAATTTATTTTAGCAGATTCTACCTATAATATAAAATTAGTACTAAATTTCTTATAATTAGCTATATTATTCTTAAGTATTTATAAAAGGGACTTTACCTAAAAAGGTAATAATTTCTTATAGAAATCTACCTAATTAAATAGTCTAAGTAAATTTAATAGTAATTATATAAAGAATTATATATATATTAGCTTAGGGGCTAAGATATTACTTAAAGCTTCTATAATAAAGATATTAGCTACCTTCTAAGCTAGGTAGTTATTATTAATAGCATTAGAGGCCTTAGGTTCTCCCTTAAATTTAAGTAAAAATACATTAAATTTATATTTAAAGGGTATACCCTTATAGTTCTTACTTTACTATTATAAGTCTTTAGCTTTTTATTACTCTTACTTTATATAAGATATTAACTAATATTCTTCCTTATAGTATATAAAGTACTTATAAAAAAAGCACCTTTTTTATTATATTTAGCTGCTTAAGCACTAATTAAATAATTACTTATAATATTAATCTATAAATATTATCTTATTTATTACTTTCTTTAGTTACTATATAGAAGTTATATACTAAGGCATTATAATTAATTTCTTAGTATATAAGCACTTTTAAAGGTCTCTAATAACTCCTTTATAGGTTAGGGTAAGGTTAAATATTATAAGTTTATATTTTAATATATTACTAATAGTAGTAATTAGTTATTACTAAAGTTTAGTATTTATTATAAAAGCTATAAAGATTCTATAATAGATTTAGTAAAGTTAGTTAAGTATTAAGTTAAGGCATTAAAGCTTAGTTTTCTTAGGGTTTTTAGTAATTATGTTTTAAAAAGAAATACTATTCTATTTAATATAATAAAACTACTAATTACTTTTAGTTTTAAAGTAGTTTTTAATAATATTAGTAAGTTCTTTAATTATTAGCTCTTTTTTAGTAAGTTTATTAAGATAGTAAGTAAGGGCATTTTCTTTTAGTATAATTAGAAATACTTTTACTTATAGTGTCTTTAAAACGTTATTTTATATATATTAGTCTTTAAAGATATTTATCTTTAGAATAATAAAGTTATATAGTTTTTTACTATATTTCTTATTAACTATATAGCTTTTATTAATTTCTCTAAGAATATAACATATTTAGTTATTAGTTATTACTATTATTATTATTATTAGTAGTAATAACTTAGTTTTCTACGTATTCTATTGCTAATAGATTAGTAATATAATTAACTTATTTTCCTTTAGTATTTGCTAATTAATTAATTTAATATTATAAAGTAAGCTAGTTAGTTTTAAATAAATAAAAATTAGGAGTTTTAGCTAATAATAAGTAAAATAACTAGGGAACTATATATTAATTTACTTATTATTAGCTTAAATAATATTAGTAAGTGCATTTATAACATTAAGTCTGTAAGTAATCTTAATAAGTATACTGTTTTTAATAAGAAAGTCTTAGAATTTCTTTTTTATTATTATATAAATATTCTTAAAGTCTTTAATAGTCTATTCTTTAAAGTCTTTATAGAATATATTAAATAGCTTTATATCTTTCTATTTTACTATAATATAATAATTAAGTATATATATAGCTTAATTTATAATAAATTAAGGGTTATTATAATATTCTAGGTTATTATCTATATATTTCTACTAGTTTAATATAAGGTTCTTTGCAAATTTTCTTAGAATTAAAGAAAAGGAGTTTAGTAAAACTTATATTTATAATACTTATAATAAAGTAGTATTATTACTACCTTAAATAATATTTCTAGTTATATCTTAGAAATCTTTATTACTTCTATAGTTTAATATCTTAGTAATTAGATATTTTATAGTATTTAATAGGCTTTAGTTAAGATATTATATTCTAGTCTAGTAATCTCTATATAAGCTTTAGTATAATAAAGAGTTAGTTAGTTAAATAAATAATAGTTTTCCTATAAATAATAGTATAAATTATAATAGAATTATTTTAGAATCTTTAAGGAAGATAGGATTAGATTTATTAATATTTTTTAGAAGCCTTAAAGCTAGTTAGTATAATAACCTTTTTAATAAATTATCTAATAAGGGTCTTTTCTTTTAGTATAAAATTTCCCTATTTAGTATAAATAGAAATTTACCTCTTTTTTTAGAATTTCTATATATCTATAGAGTAATATATCTAAAGAATAAATATAACCTATTAATTAGTATTAGTATTCCTAAGGATTTGCTAGATATTTATTAATAGAAATATATAGTCTTTATATATAAAATCTAGATTACTAGGTAGAGCTATAATTATTATAAAAGGGTCTAATTTCTATAATAATCTATAGTATTTAATAAGGCTTTTTATAGCTATAAAAGGCCTTATAAAATACTATTAAAAATACCGCTTAAGGTAGTAAAAACTCTACATTCTAATTAACTAATTAGATATGCCGGATTCCTAGGTTGCCCCGCGGTGGAATCCGGTCATTCCCAGTGGTTCCGGGCATTGTCAGTCAGCCCGGATTGTGCAGCGATTCTAACAATTATAAATATTCTTTTTTTTTTAGAAGAAATAAAAATACCTATTATTATATATATTTTTATACTAAATATTATAAGGTTTTTAATACTAAACTTCTTAGAAGTAATTTTTTCTAAAGACTTCTTAAATAACTTAAAGTTAAATATAGGCCTAGAATATAGTAAAGGTAGACTAAGAAAATATATATTATTAGCTTTAGTTTTAGTAATAATTTTATTAAGTACCTTACTAAAGATTACTAACTTATTATTATTAAAGTCTTTACTACTTTTAGTAAGATTTATATAAAAAGAAGTTTAAACTATTTTCTTACCTTTTTAATTAAAAGGACTTATCTTTTCCTACTTATATTTATATAAAAATAAAAGTCTTTAAAAAATAGAGTAAATTTTATTATTATAAATATAGCCTTTTCTTCTATAAGAGGTATTATAATCTTATACTTAACTAATATTATAGTCTTTATTTTTATAGGTAATATAATAAGTAATATTTTATTAGATATAATAAAACTAATTTAGTAGTTTTTTATAAAGAATTAACTTAAATTTAAATAATACTAATATTATAATAAAAATATACCTAATTCCTTTAGCCTATAGGGGAAAGTTAAATATAATAAAAATAACCTATTTATTTATATAATCTTTTAAAGGGAAATAATAAAATTAGCCTATTAAATAAAACTATTTAAAGATTTTATAATTAAAATCTATTAAACTTTATTACTATTTTTAGGTATATTTATTATAAAAAAGCAAATAAATAAATTAAAAATAGGCTATTAATAAAAGTAATTAATAAAATTACTAGTAAAAGTTAATAAGTATAATATAGAAGAAAGTAAAGGCATATAAAATTAAAAAAGTTATATAGATAAATATTATATAAATCTAGCCTTTATTTATATAACTAAACCCTACTTTTATAATATTAACTTGAAGCTAAAGTCTAATTAAAGGGGGAATAATTATTATATAATAAAGTATAACTAATTATAACTATTATAGTAGGAATAACTCTAAACTAAGAATCTAGCTAAAATTAGGCTAAATTATAGTAGGTAGAATCGGGACTAATACAGTAAGGTAGTTAGTAACTATTATTAAAGTATTATAGATTATACTATACTTTATAGCAAATTCACTACTAAATTAATATTTAATTTATAATAAAATTATAGGGGAAATTAAAAAGGAATTCTATCTATAAATAAGGCATTCTATTCTAGGGAAAAGAAATAAAGGGGTAAGTCTTAGTTTAGTAATAATACTAGTCTTTTATTTAATTTATATTTAATTCTAACTATAATCTTCTTGCCTAATCGTCACTGTTATTCAAGAGACTATCGTAACAATAAGGTATCTCTATAGTAATAATACTATAATTACCTTTTATAATATAGCTAAACTTTATATAAAAAATATTACTTAGGTTTAAGCTACCTTTAAACTAAAAGTAATACTAAATTACTATACCTTTAGTATTATTATTAAGAGCTTTTTTATTTATTATATATAGAACTAAGCTACTAAAACTATTTTTTAAAATATTATTATAGCTAATAATACTAGCTTTATAAAGATAATTATATAAAAGCTATATAGTATTTTTTTAAGAGCACTCTTAATTATTAGTATTAATAAAGTTAATATAGCTAATAAGCTATACTATATAAGTATTATTTATAAAGCTAAGATATATAAAGCTAAGCCTTATAATAATACTCTTTACCTTTATTAATACTATAAATACTTTAAGTTTAGCTATATAGCTATATAGCTATATACTATAATATAGTATTATATTATAGCTATTATATAGCCAAATACTACAAGAATAAAGAATTCTTATACTTAGCTTTAATAGGCTTAGTATAAAAATACTATATTAACTACTTAAGTATATACTTAGCTTAGTTAAAAAGCTATAGTATAGCTAATAATTAGTAAAATTAAGTAAAAGCTATATATTTAGGTTAGCTCTAAGCTTTTATTATCTCTCTCTTTTTTAAAATAAATAAATAATATAAAGTAAGTAGCTATAGTTATAACTATAGATATAAGGCTAGTAACTTATTATTAAAAAAGGCCTTATCATAGAAGTATATTAGCTATTCTTAAAATAAATTACTAAACTTCTAACTAGAATTAATATAATATTTCTATAAAGCTATAGAGATATATCTTAATTACTATACTACTTTCACTATAAAATTAAATACACTAAACCTATTATTATTATTATTAATAATACTTTAAATAGGCAAATAGCGAGCCTAATGTCTAGTACTCCCGCTACTTAAGCTATATAGAAAAAACCCTAGTATAGGGGGGAAAACCTGTATACTACTATAATATTTATATACTAAGGCCTTTTTAGCCCTAGGTCTAGTATTAGGTATTAAGAAGAGGTATATACCTAGCTAAACTAAGCTAGTATTACTAGAGAAAGTATATAAGAATAATTTAGAGTATAAGTAAGGGTTTACTAGTTTATATTACTATTATAAGGGCCCTATAGTTCTAACTATAGGCTAGCTATAAGGTCTAGTAATAGCGCCTACCTTAGTAGCTATATAGACTATTAATAGCTACTTAATAGTTCTATAGGGGGGGCATTATAAAAAGGCCTTTTTCTTTTTATAAAAACCTCTTTCCCTTTTTTTTCTTTATAACCTTTTTATAAATATAAGTAAGCTTTAATTCCCTTCTTACTATATTACTATATTAGCTTTAGTTTAATATACTATAGAATATATATTAAAAATTATAATACTATATAAAGCACTATAAAAATCCCTTATTAAATTAAAAAGAAAAGAAGGAAGTATTATATCTATATTAGTTTAGTACTAACTCTAACTTACTTATAGCCTAGCCTTATTTATATCTAGCTATATTCTCTTTATTTTATATATACTAAAGATATATATAAAGTATATTATAATATTTAAGATAGGTAGCTTAAGTTAGACCTATATTACTACTATTACTAACTATAGTAAGCACTAAGGGTTTTTATAATAAGTATACTATAATAAAAAAACCCTATTATAAGGTAAGTTAAGTTTATATTAATACTATAGTAATAGCTAAGTAGTATATAGCTATATAACCTATTTACTTACTATAATAAGATAAAAACTATTCTTAACTACTAAAATTATAAAGTAAAGAGAGAAAATATTAATATAAGTATAAAGTAAGTTAATATTAATACTAGTTTAGTACTAACTATAAGTAGCTAGCTATATATAATAATACTTAGAGAGTAGCTAAATATAGTATTAATAAGACCCCTAGTATAGTTAAAAAGGTAGGTATAATATAGTTCTATATTATAAGTAATATAAATATATTTACTATATAGACTAAAATACTTACCTAAATTATATATATAGCTAATATACTAAAAGAGAGTAACTAAATACTATAGGCTACTTATAGTATTACTATAGTATTAGTATAAAGTATTAGTAATAATATAAGTAAGAAAAAGCTATAGATAAAAAACCTATTACAGAATAATAAGGAGGGAATAAACTAGAATAGAGTAAAGTAAGTATTATATTAGTATTAGTATTACTATAGTAGTAGTATAGGGCTATAAGCCCTTAGTATTTTCATTTTTTATTATAATAAATTAGTTATTACTAGTATTTACTTATTATTTATATAACTATTATAACTTTATACTAATACTAGCATAGCTATTACCCTTATACCTTATATAATTATTTCTATAATATTATTTACTTACTTAGCTTTTAATATATAAGCTAGTAAAAACTACTAAAAATAACTAGTTTTAAGGAACTACTTTATAAGGGTTACTAATATTTATTTAGAGTTAAGTGCTATATAAATATTATAATAGTTTTAAAGTAAAACTAAGCTTATTATAATAAAGTAAAGATAGTTATACTTTTTACATTTAAAAATAATATAATAATAGTTTTTATTATTAGCTTAGTATTAGCACTATAGTAAGTTTACTTTAGAAATATTATAGTAATAAAGGTAGAAATTTAGGCTAATATACTTAGTATATAACTAAATAAAAGTAGAGAACTTATACTTACTTAGGCCTATATAGAGTTTAATAATCTTACATATAGTATTAAAATTTAGCTTATACTTAGCTACTATATAAGTATAGTAATTATAGTATATATATACCCTAGTTTTATTTCTATATTATTTGTTTTTCTCTTTTAAAGCTAGGACTTATATAAGTAATTATTTATTTAAAAGTTTAAGGGGTTAGTTTAAAAATAATATATAGTTAAAGTAATTATTATATTAAGGTAAGTATTTATAATAGCTATTGGAAGTTAGGGATTATAAATAGCAGTCTGCTTCTAAGGGTAGTGGGCTTAGAAGCAGTAGGTTTACTATTATTCCTATATGCTCTATGCTTAGCTTTAGTAAGATATATATACAGTAGCTATAGTTACTTACTAGCTATAAATCTAGATAAAAGCTTTTATATAACTTATAGTATAGAAAATATACTTTAAATTTTATAATAAAATAGTAAAAATATAATATTTAGTACTAATTAATAGCTATAAGTAGCTATAAGTTATTTTAATAGTTTATTATAGTTAAAGTACTTATAAGAGGGAATCTTTTTTCTTCCCTTATATATTTACTAACTTTATTAGTAAATTTAAGTTATAAGGGGGGGCTTATAAGCTACTTTTTATTTTCTATATAATTTATTTATATAGAAAAATAAAAAAATAAACTTATAGCTATATAAATAAAATACTAATATATATATTTTTAAGTTTCTTTTTTAAAATACTATATACTACTTAAAAAATTAAAAATAATCTAAATATACTATTTAAAGGCTCTAATTTTAGTAACTAAGAATCTAGTTATAAGACTTTTTATAAATCCCTAGTTATTCTATAAAGTAGCCTTAAAACTAGTTATAGAGTAGCTAGGTTACCTAATATAAGTAGCTTTTTTTCTTTATATTTACTTTTTAATTCTATAGTATATAACTTTTTTAGTTATATCTAAAAATATAGCTAGAATTTAATTTTATAAAAGTTATTATATATAACTATTAAGCTAGGCTAATAGCTATTATATATACTAAAATAAGAGTTATTTAATTAAATAATCTAAGAAAAGTAGGTCCTTATAGCTATTAAATTTGCTAACTAATTATAAACTAGAAAGTTAGTAGTATATATATATATATATATATATATAATATAGCTAAGTTATCTTAGGCTAACTTCCCCTATAAGGCCCTATATTAAGGGCTTATAATAAAGCACTAATAACTAGGGAAAACCCCTAAAAATACTATTATTTTTAATACTCTCTCTAAAGAAGTATTATAGCTAATAATTATAGAAAGTTAAAGAAAAGGGTAAATTAAAAAAAAGAAAATTTAGTATAAAGTCTAAGAAAATTTATAAATAGAAATAAATAAAAAATTTAAAAAGCCCTACTTTAGGGCTTTAAAAAGATTATATTTACTATAGTAAAGTATAGTAATTTAGTTATTAATTACTTATTAAATATAAAGAGTATATTTTTTCTTATTTTAATAATTGTTTTTAATTTTAAATTGTTTTTATTATTTTTAGCTATTAACTAGCCTAATTTTATAAGTAAATTTATAAGAAAAGTACCTTATAATTATAAGAGTTTTAAGCCTATAAAATCTAGGAATATTATATATATTAGGCTAAGTAGGGGTTTAGTTAGCCTATTAGCTAGTATTTTCTTAGTATTTAAGTAAGCTATCTTAGCTAGCCTAGCTAAGACTTATTATTAATTATAGTAGAATTTTAGAAGGGTATGCTTTATATAGCTATAAAGTACTAGATTATAGGCTATCTTTATAGTACCTTAGTTATTATAAGATATCTATATAAAGGGTTTTATAGGGTATCTTAGCTCCTTAAATATCCCTTAAAGCTACTATAGCTCTCTAAAAGTCTTATAAATTATATTAAACTTAGCTTATATAGTTAATAAAGCTATAGTACTAGCTTTCTTTAATTTCTAGCTTATAAAGCCTTTAGCTAGCTTAAAGAAATAAGTATAAATAGATTTTAAAAAGGCTTTATTACTTATAAAATTAGTATTATAAAATCTAACTAAGCTAGAGCTAATAGTATTTTTCTTACTATTATTAGAATTTTCTTTATAATAAATAGCTAAATTCTATATACTTAATAGGTATTTTAATAGGTTTTTAGTAGCATTTAGGTGCTCTAAATATAGGCTTATAAGTGCTATTAATAGCTACTATAGTGTAAAAGTAATATTAGGTTTAGTAAGTAATATTAAGTATATTATAGTATTAATAATGCTTTAATATTCCTTAATTTACTTAGCTTTTAATTTCTTAATAAGCTATATTTTTAGGTATTTAGGCTATATAGAAATTATAATAAATTTATAATTAATTAGCCTTAATTAAGATAATATCTCTTAAATATATTACTTTTAATATATCTTAAGAATTAAATTCTTTTAATCTTTTATAATTTAAACCCCTAGGAAAAATTCTATAGAGCCTCTATTTTCTATAGAGTAAGCTTTATATAAGTCTTATTTTAGCTTATTTATATATACTAAATCTTTTTCTATTAGTAAATAGTTATTAATATAAGTTATAATAAAAGTCTTTATAGCTAGATTTTAGAATATAATTAGGTTAGAAATTAAAGGGAAAAATCTAAGATTTTTTAATATAATTATTAAGGTTTATTACTACTTTTTAAAGCTTTATTTTAAGCTATAAAATAACTTTAATAGGATTATTATCTAATTTTTAAAAGCTTTATAACTCTATTTTTTAGCTAAATTATTAAGCTATAAATTTTACTTTATAAACTCTATAAATCCTTTAGAAACTTATATATAAATAAGCTCTTTTAGTATATTATTAAGAAAAGCACTTATAAAGTTTACTTATTTTATTTTTAAATTTTCTTTTATAGCTATTCTAAGTAAAATTTACTAACTAAGTAAAATACTAGTAATAATAAAGATATTTATATAATTTAAGCCTTTTATTTATATAAATCCCTTAGCTATTAGCTAAGCTTTATATTTTAAAGAATTATTTTCTTTATTTTTTTAAGCTTTAATATAAGCTTATTTTTAAGTACTTTATAGCCTTTAAATATAGTATTTATATTTATAAATTTAAAAGTATTTACCTTTAAAAGTTACTTAAATTTACTAAAAATAGCCTTAATTTAGTATTTTCTTTTTAAACTAGAATTTACTTACTTTTAGGTCTTAGGTTTAGGGTAATTAGCTAGTTTTTTTTTAGCCTTTTATTAAGCCTTATAGTAGATTTCTTTTACTAAAGCTACTAAGTTAATATCTATTATATTTAGATTTTTTTTACTCTTTTTTAGTAGATTTTTAACTATACTATTTATTTAATTTCTTTAGCTAATATTTACTCTTTAAAGCCTAGAAATTAACTAGTCTTTATATTAATTATTTAATTATAAGCTATAGGGTAATCTTTATTAAAAAAACTAATATTTAATAGATTTTAATTACTTTTCTCCTTTAAAAAACTACTTTTTATAGAAAGTTTTAAGGGGTTTTTATAAGAAAATTTATTCCCCTTTAGAGAGTTATTTCCTATAAAATATTTAAAAAGGCCTAAATTAAATAAAGCCTATAGATTCTATAATGCTTATAAATCTAGTCTTAGTAACTAGTTTTTTAAATAAAATATATATTAAAAAGGTCTTAGACTTTAATATAGCTAGTAGTTTTTTAAGTATTATTTTAAAGGCTAGTTTCTAAGCTTTAAGTCTTTTTTTTAGTAAAATTAAGACTTTATAATATAAGCTAATAGCCCTTAAAGCATTAAAATTAGGCTTTAATACCTAATTTTTTAGGTTAAGAGTAAGTAACTATATTAGGCTTTATAGCTTAGTAAAATTTATAGTTAAATTAATTAAATTAATAATAGTAAAAATTATAAAATTCTATAAATATAGAGATAATTCTAATAACTATAGGTTAGCCTATAGTTTATTAAGAATAACTTTAATAAAATACTTTACTAAGTTATTTTACTTATAAATATAAGAAAAAAAAGTAATAAATTTTATTCTCTTTTTAGCTAGCTATTTCTAGCTTTAAAAATTAATCTTTTTACTTTTATTAAAATAAAGATATTTAGAGTAAGTACTAAAATTAGATTTTAGTAACTTAAAAAATCCTTTTATTATAAAAAATATAGTATTTTTCTCTTTATTAAGCATTAAAAAATACTATTTATATTAAGTTTTTTTATTTATTAAAATAAAATATATAGAGTACTTATTATAGAATATAGAGCTTATTATTACTATATCTTTCTTTAGTTTATTTAGAGCTTTAAAGGGATTTATAATTAGATTCTTAGAGAGTTTTTTAACTATTTTTATTTAATTATATACTAAGTAGTTAAAGTCCTTATTTTTAATCTTAAATAAGTTATATATTTCTTTAGTTATTAAAAAGGTTTTTTTAAGTAAAAAAAGCTTAATATAATCTAATTTAATATACTAAATTCTAGCTAATTTAAGTAACTTTTAATACTTTTTTAAGCTTAGACTTATAAATTTATTATTTAAAAGCTTAGGGCTTTTTATAAGATTATATATAAGCTTAAAGCCTTATAAAATTATAGGGCTTTTTTTCTTAGCTTCTTACTAAGTTACTTAAGAACTATAGGCCTTTTAAAGAGCTATTAGTGCTTTTTTTATAAAAGAGGTTAATTTCTTAGTAGCTTATTTAATAGCTAAGCTATTTAAAGCTTTTATAATAAGTTTTTTAGTATTTAATAGCTTATAATTAGCTAAATTATTACTAATTTTAGTAGGCTTTTTAGCTATAAAATATATTTAGCTAAAGGCTATAAATACTAAGAAAAAAGGGGCTAAATTAAATTTTAAGCTCTTAAAGTTACTAAAATTCCCTATAATTTCTTTTATTTTACTAACTTAAATTAGCTTTTATAAAAAAAGCTATATTTTTAAAGAGTAGGAAAATTTACTTTATATTTAGTAGCTAAAATAGCCTAATAAATAGTAACTATTATTAACTTAATTTAGATATAATTTAGGGGTTTTTTATTCTTTTACTTCTAAAAATAAGCTATTTTTTCTTATATTTAAAAAAATAATATAGAACTTTTTAGCTAAAAATAGAGTATTTTTATTAATATAATCTCTAAAAATATAATACTTTAAGCTATTAATTATATTTATATTAAGCCTTAGAAAATATAAGGTATTCTTTAAGGTAAAAAGCCTATATTTATTTAGATTTTATTAATATAAAACTAAAAACCTAGTATTTTTATAACCTTTAAAGTATATAAATCCTTAATTAATAAAAATAGGTTTAAATTCTTTTTTTTTATAAAATATATAACTTATAAAATTATTCTTAGAGTTTACTAAATATATAATAAAATCTATATTATAAAGTAAAGTATTTTTTATAATTTTATAGCTAAAATTAAAGGCCTTAGAAGATATTTTATTTTTAGGCTTAGATTTAGTATTAAAATTAAAAAAATTCTTATTTTTATTAGTATTAGAATTATTATTATAAAGTTTTATAATATTACTAGCTAAATTAAAATTTTCTAATATAAAAGCTCTCTTTTAGAACTTATTTTTCTTTTTAAGTAATTTTTTTTTCTAAAGCTTACTTTTTTTTTATTAAAAATAAGCTTAAAGAAATAAGAATTATTCTTATTTTCTTTAGAATTATTTTATTTATTTTTTTTAAAATAAGAATTCTTATTTTCTTTAGAATTTTTATTTACTAAATTTTTAGTAATAATAGGTCTATAATTTAGGGCTTTTATTATTATAAAACTCTTATTTTTTTAGTTTTTTAATAAATTTATTATAAGAAATCATAAATTTAATATCTTTATAAAGGCCCTTAAAGCTTTATTAGTTTTTATAAAAAAATATTATTTTTTAGCTTATTAAGAAAAAGTTAACTTTAGTACTTATAAATACTAATTTATTTAGTTAACTTTTATTACTAAAATATTAAAAATAGCTAGTTTAGTAAGTAAGTTATTAAATATTATTTTAAAAGCCTTTAAAGTATTTTTATAATTTTAGAAATTTAAGGTATAAAACTAAAAATATAAAAAGCCTTTTTATATTTTAGTACTTTAAAAATACTATTTTATAAGTAAATTATAGGCTTTTAAGGGAATTCTTTACTAAATTATAGTACTTTAGAGCCTTTTTATATAGCTATCTCTTAATATTATAAGAATTATAGCTTAATTTAAATTACTAAAATTATTACTAATTTTAGGATTTTTTAGAAATTAAGGTATTTTTAAGGCTTTAAATTAAATCAATAAAGCTTATTTTTATTAATTAAAGTTCTTTAGCTCCTTTAACTTAATAGCTTTTAAAAAGCTATAGGCTTTTTTATTAAAATCTTTAATAGTAAAGGTATTAAAAGAATTTAATAAAAAAAAGCCCTTTAAAGTAAGTTAATTACCTACTATAGTAAGCTTTAAAATTTACTTCTTAGCTAGCTTTAAGGCTAATTTTTATAAATTTATAGTAATAGTAAAAGCTTATAGCTACTATATAATAATATTAATTATATTATTTTAACTAATAATTTATTAAGTTATATAATTAGCCTAAGTTAACTCTAAGTTCTATATAGTACTCTAGCCTTCTTATTATTAGGTATTTATTATAGCTAATTTATAGTAAAAAAAATTATTAATAAATTAAGAATTTAGTAAATTTACTTATAAAGTATATAGTTTATAAGTCTTTATAGTAAAAAAGTAATTTTCTATTATATTATAAAATATAGAAATTTTCTATAATTTTCTTTTATTTTCTATAAAAAAAAGCTTTTAAATTCTTTAATTTATAATATAGTATATTAAAAAGTAAAGGATATTAATTATAAATTCTCTTTTTATAAAAAAAGAAATGCTTTATTTATAATTATTTTTATTTTATAGAAAGAAAAACTTCTTTTTTTATAATTTTTAAAATATTTAGTATAAATAAAAATTTATAATAATATATATAAAATTTAGTAAATTTTTTTAATTTTAAAAGATCTTTTTTAAGCTTATAATTTATTAGAAGTTAGAGATTATAAATAGTAGCTTACTTTTAAAAATAGTAAGCTTAAAAGTAATAAATTTATTATTATTTTTATATACTTTATACTTAGCTTTATTAAAATATATATATAGTAACTATAGTTACTTACTAGCTATAAATTTAAATAAAAGCTTTTATATAATTTATAATATAAAAAATATACTTTAAATTTTATAATAAAATAGTAAGAATATAATATTTAGTACTAATTTATAGCTATAAATAGCTATAAGCTATTTTAATAGTTTATTATAGTTAAAGCACTTATAAAGGGGAATTTTCTTCCTTTCTTTATATACTTATTAACTTTATTAATAAATTTAAGTTATAAAGAGAGGCTTATAAGCTACTTTTTATTTTTTATATAATTTATTTATATAGAAAAATAAAAAAATAGACTTATAGCTATATAAATAAGGTATTAATATATATATATTCTAGTTTCTTTTTTAAAATATTATATATTACCTAAAAAATTAAAAATAATCTAAATATACTATTTAAAAGCTCTAATTTTAGTAATTAAAAATCTAGTTATAAAACTTTTTATAAATCCTTAGTTATTCTATAAGATAGCCTTAAAACTAATTATAGAGTAGCTAGGTTAGCTAATATAAGTAGCTTTTTTTCTTTATATTTACTTTTTAATTCTATAATATATAACTTTTTTAGTTATACCTAAAAATATAGCTAGAATTTAATTTTATAAAAGTTATTATATATAACTATTAAGCTAGGCTAATAGCTATTATATATACTAAAATAAGGGTTATTTAATTAAATAATTTAAGAAAAGTAAGTCCTTATAGCTATTAAATTTCCTAACTAATTATAGACTAGGAAGTTAGTAGTATATATATATATATATAATATAGCTAAGTTACCTTAGGCTAACTTCCTCTATAAGGCCCTATATTTAGGGCCTATAATAGGGCACTAATAACTAGGGAAAACCCCTAAAAATGCTGTTATTTTTAATAATAGCTATATAAGGATTAGTAAAGGTAAGCTACTATTACTATATAAGTACTATAGATTCTTTTTATTATTTTATTTAACTTAATTCTCTTATAAAAAGTAAGTAAATAAAAATTAAGATATAAATTAATAGAAATAATAGCTATTTTAGTTTTAAGTAAAGTTTATAATATAGCTTTAAAGATACTAATAATAATATAAAGACTCTTTAACTATTTTATAATAAATACCTTAGTAATACTATATACTTACTCTTTAAAAGCTATAAAAATATAGTATAATTTTATACTATATATAATAATAGTTTAAATAATTTATATATAAAGAAGCCTAGAGTTTTAAAAAAAATAACTCTATATTAATACTACTAATACTATAAAGGTAAGATATTACTATCTTAGCTTTAACTTAACTTACTTTTAGTATACTTATTAATATAGCTTATAGTATACTTAAACCCTAGGAAAGTATATAAACTAAATTAGCTATATTATAATAATACTAAGTTAAACTAAGGTTATAATAGCTATATACTATTTTATAAAGTATATTAGCTTACTTTTGTAGGGATAAAACTTAAGACCTAACTCTTAGAATTATTCTTAATAAATACTCTATATTACTTTAAGTTATTACTATGTTTCCTTTATTATATAGCTATATATAAGTATATTAGTATTATTAGAGAATTTAAGGATAAGTATAGAGTACACTCCCTATTCTTATAGTATTTAGCTATATAGTAATTATAGTATAGTACTATATTATAATATATAGCTATATAGCTAAACTTAAGCTAATATACTTTATAAAATAGTATATTGCTATTATAACTTTAGTTTAACTTAGTATTATTATAATATAGCTAGTTTAGTTTATATGCTTCTTTAAGGTTTAGGTATACTATAAGCTATACTAATAAATATACTAAAAGTAAGTTAAGTTAAAGCTAAGGTAGTAATACCTTATCCTTATAGTGCTAGTAGTATTAATATAGAGTTACTTTTTTTAAAACTTTAGGCTTTTTTATATATAAATTATTTAGATTATTATTATATATAATATAAAATTATACTATACTTTTATAGCCTTTAAAGGGTAAGTATATAGTATTATTAAGGTATTTATTATAAAATAGTTAAAGAGTTTTTATATTATTACTAATACCTCTAAGGCTATACTATAAATCTTACTTAAAACTAAAGTAGCTATAGCTTTTATTAATCTATATCTTAATTTTTATTTACTTACTTTTTATAAAAAAAATTAAGTTAAATAAAATAATAAAAAGAATTTATAGTACTTATATAGTAATAGTAGCCTATCTTTATTAGTATTTATATAGCTACTATAAATACCTACTCTAATATAATAACTACTTTAACTATATACTATTTTTAAACTAACTCTTTAAACCCTTAAATAAATAATTACTTATATAAGCTCTAGCTTTAAAATAAAAAAATAAATAATATAGAAATAGAACTGTTAAAAATAACAGCATTTTCAGGGGTCTTCCCTAGTTATTAGTGCCTTATTATAGGCCCCTAATACAGGGCCTTATAGGGGAAGTTAGCCTAAGATAACTTAGCTATATTATATATATATATACACTACTAACTTCCTAGTCTGTAATTAGTTAGTAAATCTTATAGCTATAAGGACTTACTTTTCTTAAATTATTTAATTAAATAACTCTTATTTTAGTATATATAATAGCTATTAGCCTAGCTTAATAGCTATATATAATAACTTTTATAGAATTAAATTCTAACTATATTTTTAAATATAATTAAAAGAGTTATATACTATAGAATTAGAAAGTAAATATAAGGAAAAAAGGCTACTTATATTAGTAAACCTAGCTACTTTATAACTAGCGTTAAGGCTAATTTATAGAATAACTAAGGATTTATAAAAAGTCTTATAACTAGATTCTTAGTTATTAAAATTAAGGCTTTTAAATAGTATATTTAGATTATTTTTAATTTTTTTAAGTAGTATATAGTATTTTAAAAAAAAAACTAGAAAATATATATATTAATACCTTATTTATATAGCTATAAGTTTTTTTTTTATTTTCCTATATAAATAAATTATATAGAAAATAAAAAATAGCTTATAAGCTCCCTTTTATAACCTAAATTTACTAATAAAATTAGTAAGCATATAAGAAAAAAAAGAAAATTCCCCTTTATTAGTACTTTAACTATAATAAACTATTAAAATAGCTTATAGCTATTTATAGCTATAAATTAATACTAAATATTATATTTTTACTATTTTATTATAAAATTTAGAGTATATTTTTTATACTATCAGTTATATAAAAGCTTTTATCTAGATTTATAGCTAATAAGTAACTATAGCTACTATATATATATCTTAGTAAAGCTAAGCATAAAGTATATAAAAATAATAGTAAATTTATTACTTTTAAGCCTATTACTCTTAAAAGTAAACTACTATTTATAATTCCTAATTTCTAATAAAGTATAAGCTTAAAAAAAATCTTTTAGTATTAGAAAAATTTACTAAATTTTATATATATTACTATAAATTTTTATTTATACTAAATATTCTAAAAATTATAAAAAAAGAAGTTTTTCTTTTTATAAAATAAAAAAGAATTATAATTAAAGGCCTTTTTTTTTATAAAAAGAGAATTTATAATTTATACCCTCTACTTTATAGTATACTATATTATAAACTAAAGAATTTAAAAGCTTTCCCTTTTATAAAAAATAAAAGAAAATTATAGAAAATTCCTATATTTTATAATATAATAGAAAATTACTTTTTTACTATAAAGACTTATAAACTATATACTTTATAAGTAAATTTACTAAATTTCTTAATTTATAAGTATTTTATTTACTATAAATTAGCTATTATAAATACCTAAGAATAGTAAGGCTAAGGCTAAGGCTATAGTGCTATATAGAACTTATAGTTAACTTAGGCTAATTATATAACCTAATAAATTACTAGCTAAAATAATATAATTAACACTATTATATAGTAGCTATAAGCTCTTACTACTACTATAAATTTATAAAAATTAGCTCTAAAGCTAGCTAAAAAGCAAATTCTAGAGCCTATTATAGTAAGTAATTAACTTACTCTAAAGGGCTCTCCTTTATTAAATTCTTTTAATATCTTTATTATTAAAGATTTTAATGAAAAAGCCTATAGCTTTTTAAAAGCTACTAAGTTAAAGGAGCTAGAGAACTTTAATTAATAAAAATAAGCTCTATTTATTTAATTTAAAGCCCTAGAAATACTATTATTATTATTATTATATAGTACTCTAGATAAGCTGCTTAACTAGCCTAATGTCTAGTACCTTAGCTACTTAACCTATATAGGAAAAACCCTAGTGTAGGGGGGAAAACCTATATACTACTATAATGTCTATACACTAGGGCTACTATAGCCCTATAGTTAGTATTTATTATAAAAAAAGGTACGCTACTAACTAAATATAGCTAGTATTATTAAAGAAGTATAGTAATATTTTCCTATAGTATAAGTAAGGATTATCTAGGCCTAAGTAGCTTAGTTAGTTACTATATTACTATTATAAAGGCCCTATAGTTTTAACTAAGAGCTAGTTATAAGATCTAGCTATAGTAACTACTATAGTAGCTATATAAACTATTAATAGCTACCTAGTAGTTATATAAAGGGGGGGGGAGAGGGGGAGAGTATTATAAAAAGGTTTTCTTCCCTTAATAAAGACCTTTTTTCTTTCTTTTTTTTTATAACCTTCCTATAAATATAAGTATACCCCTAATACCCTTCTTACTATATTACTATATTAGCTTTAATTTAATAATATACTAAAGAATAAATAAGAAAAATTAAAATACCTTAAAAATTACTATAAAAAATAAATAAGTCTTAGGCTAATAAAAAGGGTATAAGTATTACTTCTATACTAATTTAGTACTACTAATAATTTACTAGTAGCTTAGTTTTATATATACTTAGCTATATACTTCTTACTTTACTTATACTAAGAATATATATAAATTATACTATAATACTTAAAATAAAAAGCTTAGTATAAACTTATTATAGTCCTACTACTAACTAATATAGATATTAAGGGATCTTACTATAAATATATCTTAGCTAAAAAGCTATATTATAAGGTAAGTTAAGTCTAAGTTAATACTACTATAGTAGCTTATTAATATATAGCTATATAATTTATTTACTTACTAAAATAAAATAAAAAGTATTCTTAACTACTAAAATTATAAAGCTATAGGGAAGGATATTAATATAAGTATAATATAGAACTAAGTTAGTATTAATATAGTGCTAATTTAGAGTAGAAAACTATATATAATACTACTTAAAAGGTAGTAAAGTATAGAATTAATAAAACCTTTAGTATAATTAAAAAAATAAGTATATTATTATAAGTTTATAGTAGTAGTAATATAGAGATATTAGCTATTTAAACTAAGATACTATTATAGCTTATATATATTATAAATACCTTAGAGAAAAATAACTATATTTTATAGGTTACTTATAGTATTACTATAGTATTAGTATAAAATACTAATAATAGTATAAGTTATAAGTAATAAAGAGTAAAGAAACTTAATAATAATAATATTAATAAAGAGATAGGGGCTAAGTTAAAGAAAATAAAGTAAATAGTAAAGTAGTAGTAATATTACTATAGCTATAACCTAGGGCTATAGATCTATAGTTTTATTTTTACTATAATAAATTAATTACTTCTAGTACTTAATTATTATCTATATAACTACTATAACCCTATACTAGTACTAGTATAGCTACTATTCTTATACTTTATATAATTATTTCTATAATATCCTCTATTTGTTTAGTTTCTAATATATAAGCTAGTAAAAACTACTAAAGGTAACTAGTCTTAAAGAACTACTTTATAAAAATTACTATAAATTATTTAGAATTAAGCACTATATAAATATTATAATAATCCTAAAGTAAAAATAAGCCTACTATAATAAAATAAAGGTAGTTATACTTTTTATATTTAAGAATAATATAATAGTAGTCTTTATTATTAGCTTAGTAATAATACTATAATAAGTTTACCCTAGAGATATTATAGTAGTAAAGGTAGGAATTTAAGCTAATATATTTAGTATATAATTAAATAAGGGTAAAGAACTTATACTTACTTAAGCCTATATAGAGTTTAATAATTTTAACTATAGTAATAAAATTTAGTTTATACTTAGCTACTATATAATTATAGTAGTTATAATATATATATACCTTAGTTCTATCTTTATACTATTTATTTTTTTATTTTAAAGCTAAGGCTTATATAGATAATTATTTATTTAAGGGTTTAAGGGGTTAGTTTAGAAATAGTATATAGTTAAAGTAGTTATTATATTAAAGTAGGTATTTATATTAGCCCTATAAGCACTAGTAAAGGTAAGCTACTATTACTATATAAGCACTATAAATCCTCTTTATTATTTTATTTAACTTAATTCTTTTATAAAAGGTAAGTAAATAAAGATTAAGGTATAGGTTAATAAGGGCTATAGCTACTTTAGTTTTAAGTAAGGTCTATAGTATAGCCTTAAAAGCACTAGTAATAATATAGAGACTTTTTAACTATTTTATAATAAATACCTTAATAATACTATATACTTACCCTTTAAAAGCTATAGGAGTATAGTGTAATTCTATACTATATATAATAATAGTTTAAATAATCTATATATAGAGAAGCTTAGAGTTCTAAAGAAAGTAACTCTATATTAATACTATTAGTACTATAAGGGTAAGGCATTACTACCTTAGCTTTAACTTAACCTACTTTTAGTATACTTATTAGTATAGTTTATAGTATATCTAGACTCTAAGGAAGTATATAGACTAGACTAGCTATATTATAGTAGTGCTAAGTTAAACTAGAGTTATAATAGCTATATACTATTTTATAAAGTATATTAGCTTACTTTTCTAAAGGTAGAACTTAAGATCTAACTCTTAGAACTATTCTTAGTAAATACCCTATACTATTTTAAGTTACTACTATATCTCTTTTACTATATAGCTATATATAAGTATATTAGTATTATTAAAAAATCTAAGAATAAGTATAAAGTATACTATAATAAGCTTTTTATATAGTAGTATAGTATATAAAAGGAAGAGAATAAGAAATATAAGTAATCCCTATAGAACCTTTATAGTAATAAATAGGGCCTTTATTATTTAATTATTAAAAAAAAGGCATACTATATAATTAATAGTAAAGGCATAGGTTTATACTATTATTTAGGTAAGTATACTAGCTTTAAATAGAATATAGGTAAGTTATTAATAGTAAACTATATTAAAAGTAGCTAATATATTTAGCTAAAGTAATAAAGTAATGCTACTATAGTGCTATACTATATATATAGCCTTTATAAGTATACTAAGTATAGTTTTAATAGAATAATTTATTTAGTTACTTATTTATATATTTAATAGTATATTTCCCTCTTTAGCTATACTAATAAGCTATATTACTATTACTACTTTAAGCACTTTCCTAACTATATTAAGAAGAGAAATAGATTACTATATTTCTATATATTATTATTCTTTTAGGGTTTTACTTAGTTTATAAAGAATAACTATCTTAGCTTATTAAAATAAGCTTAAGTAATAATTAATATAGTAGTATATATTAAAAAAGTAGGTAAGGGTATTAGCTAGAGGTTTACTATAGGCTTTAAGGAATTTAATAAAAAAGTTTATTAAGGCTTAATACTTTTTAGCTAAAAAGGCCCTTAATAATGCTTTAAATTTTATTAGTATTAAAGTAGTCTTTTAGTAGGAATACTATAGTATTAAGCTAGTAGGAGGTATTATTTAAAATATTATTAATTTAGGCCTAAGATAATAGAAAGAAGCATTTTACTAGGGTAGCTACTTTATTAGTATAGCTATAGCTTATAGTTATAATAAGGCCTACCTCTTTTAAAAGAAATAGAATATACTATTATTTTAATAGTAATTTACTATAAAGCTAAGCTTAGTGCTTAAGTTTTTAAAGGTTACTATATTTAATTATAGTAGTATTAAAAGTAGCTTACTATATACTTTAGTATTTATTATAAATAACTTAGGCCTAGGTCTTCTTTACTTTAGTAGTAATATACTAATTTTTATTTATATAAAATACTTATTAGTAATACTATACTTTTTTTATATTAAAAACTACTTCTTTTATATATTAATTTTACTATAGATTTTACTTAAAGCTACCTCTAGGCTGCTTTAGTACTATAAGTTCTATAATAGTATAGAGTTTATTTATAAGCTATACTATATAATTCTTAATTTTACTTAGAGTATTTAAAGAGATATATATTATATTTAATTAGAATTAGTTTATAGCCTTAGTAGTAGTAAGGTAATTCTCTATAAATAACTAGTTAAAGTAAGTTATATAGTTAGGCTTAGAGCACTTACAAAAGCTAATATAGATTAGCTATAGTATATAGTTTAACTCTATAATAAAAAGGCTACTTAAAAACTTAATAAATATATTTATAGTTACCTATATATAGTTAATTATATTACTTCTTTAGCCTTATAAGCGCTAAGTAACTTTACCTTAGGGAGTAGTAATACTAAGTTACTATTACTTTATTATTATAAGTAATAAATTACTTTCTACTAAGGTATATTTATACTAATTCTATAGTAAATAATACTAATTAAAGTCCTTAATAAAAACATTATTTTTCTATACTAATACTACTATAAACTTAGTAAAGGGTATTATTTAGTTAGGTTTATATAAGGAAGAGTAAATAAAGTATATATTAAATCTAGTAATACTTACTATACACTAGTTAGTGCTAAACTAGGTTATTTATAATATAAGTCTATATTAATAGTTAATATATATAGCTATATAGCTACTCTATACTATAAGTTAAAATTTACTAAGATTAGGGTTAAGAGGCTAGCCTCTAGGGAGGCTAGGCTTCTAAATTACTATTATATTAGTCCTAAGCTAGAATTCTAGTGCTATATATATAAAGTAGGTTTTCTACTATATATTTTAGTATATAACCTTAATTATATATTATATCGCAGCAGAAGGAACATAGTCTGCGGTCATTTAGAAGAAGGCATCGTGGCTTCTAAAGGAGCAAGACCTTAGCATAGTACAGTCAGACTATCTAATTAGATATTATAAAAAGGGCCTATACCCTTAAATAGTTAAAAAAAAAAAGCAAGCTATTTTTTTTCTATTTTCTTTCCTAGAGCATAGGTGCAAAAGCACCTATTGCTATAATACTATTCTTATATAAACCTAGTTACTACTAAGGTATAATTACTATTTATATTTTATTTTATAATTATTATTCCTAACTTCTAATAATCTAAACTATTTAATTAAAAGAAGCTCTCTCTAACTAACCTTTTTCTTTATAGCTTTATTAGCTTAAAGCTAATTCTATATATATTAAAGGTTATAAAATATAATAAGGTAATAACTATATTTATATATATACCCTTACTTTTAGGTATATAGTATAGTGTTCTCTTTTCTACCTGTTATAAATAGTGGTTTTACCTAGGTAAAGTAAGTTAAGTAGCCTCTATATAGCTTATTTTATTGCTTATAATATCTTATAATTAGAGGCTATAACCTAGAGTTAGACCTTATTATAACTAACTAAACTTATAAAACTAAAATAATTAGTTATAAAAACGTTATAAAATATCTAGATTATTTAATTAGAAGTGTTAGAATAGTCTAAAACTTAATTAGTATAAGAAATTATAGGTTTCTAGATTATAGCCAATAAAATCAGAGTTATTAGTGCCTAAAGTGTAAAGTTATAATGCTAACTTATTAATAAAAAGAAAGAGCTTACTAAAAGCAATGCTAAAATCTACTTAAAATACTAATCCCTCTCTTCCTAAAATAGATAGGACTATAAATTATTTAATTACACTTAATTTTATTAGGTTTTATATAGTTATTCTTATTATAGGTATCCTTCTAACTATAACTTAAAATAGCCTTATTAGAATTTTAGTTCTAGTTTATAGTATTAATAAGGATAATAACTTAGTTAAGCTTATTAAAGAATAATATAGCTTACTTTATAAGAAGAAAGGTATATATAAAGAAAAACCTCCGAATTAATTAGTTTACCTATTATTTATACCTATATTTAAAAATATAAGTCCTAAAGATTAACTTAAGTAAGTAATATTAATAATATCTTTCTCTTTCTTTAACTAAATTAGTATAGAATAACTAACCCCTAAACTAGCCTAAAATAAGAACCTTTTTTTACTTACTATAGCTACTTTTAATAGTTTTATTAATAGTTTTAACCTAAAGGCCTTTACTAAACTCCTAAGGAAAACTCTAGGTAGGTAGAGTGCTCTTATATCCCTTTAAAGTAACTATAGTATAGAATAATTTACTAGTAAGAATATTACTAATTTTCTAAAGAACTTTAAAGTAAAAATATATACCCTTAGTCTTCTTAATAATAAGTAGTACTAAATACTTAAAAAGGAAGTTATTTCTAAACTTTATAAAAATATTAAGACCCTTATTACTATATATATTTAGTAGGAAGCTAAGGAGGCACTTCTTCTATAGTATTAAGTAACCCTTTAGGAAAGGACTAAGAGTATAATAAATTAACTTAAGAAGCTTAATATATAGTGCCCTTAAATATTCTTTAATACTTACTTATAGCTATAGTAGCACTAAGCACTAATATTAAAGGCTTTCCCTAATAATTAGAAAACCCTTTTTATTTAATCTATATATATCTATAAAGCTATTTCTAGTTAAATTATTATTAGCTTTATAAATAAGTAAGGAATTAGTAAAGAATTATTTATTTATAAGAAATATAAAACCCTTTAAATTAAGCTAAATAATTATATAAAGATATGCTTATAACTTAAGAATTATAACCTAGCTAAAATTATTAATACTTATCTTAATAATTAACTATTTAATTATAAGAAAGTCCTTTAGTTAGCCCCTTTTATAGCTAAAGAAGCCTAGGTAAAAAGAACTAAACTAGTTAACTTAGTTCTACCCCTATTATAGAATATTAGGGAAAATATTAACTATAAGAATTAAATTAATACTTTATTAAAGTAGCTAGAAAAACTATAAATTACTATACTCTAAAAATAAGCATAACTATTTAATTCTTTATATTAAATAAATAAAAAGCTAAATTTTCTATATCTTATAGCCTATAATTCTATATAAGCTAAAGAATAAAAAAAGTATATTAATATCTATTTAAATGTTTTTAGTACTAATAAATAATAATTTAATTACTACTTCTACTATAATAAAGAGAGTTACTACCCTAATTATTATAACTTCTTAAAATATAATTAAAAGGTTAGGTTTATATAATATAACTCTTAAGCTTAAATTCTAATAATTAGAGATAATTTGCTAAAGTACTAAGTTCCCCCTATACTTTATAATTTATTCCTTAATACTAGGAGTTATATTTATTAACTAGCTATTTTCTAGGTTAAATATTTTAGGGATTATACTATTAATTATCTTATAAAATAAGTATAAAACTATAAGAATATTCCTATAGATTACTAGACTATATTAATTAATAAAAAGAGGGTCTTTACTAATATTACTAAATAATTAAACCTTTTACTCTATAGGCCTAAATAGTAGTAATCTATACCTACTAAGATATTAATAAAAAAGCTATAGTTTAAGACTAAAGTAATAACCCTAGAAAGAGCTAAAGGATCCCCTTTAATAAATATAGCTATTAATATTAATATACTAAAGAGAGTATAAGTTAAAGAGATCCTAAATAAACCTTTAGTTAATAAGTAATTCTAAGCTACTACTATTAAATAATCTTAGAAAGAAGAATCTAGTATTATGGATTATAGAAAAGGGTTACTATAAAACTACTTTATTACCTAACTATATAAAGAGGTCTTTAGTAAAAAGGTAGGCATAAGCCTATATAATCTCTTTAAGCTCTTCCTATTACTAGCTAAATTAGCTACTAGTAAGTATTTTACCTATACTAAAGGGATTAAAGAGGTATTTTACTATAATAAGTTATTTAAGTTAGCTAAATTAATTTAGCCTTAAAAGTACTAATACTAGAAAATACCTAAATTATTTAATTAAAGAATAATAAGTTAAGTTATTAAGATTATAACTAAACTTATAAAAAAGAATAAAAAAAGAAATACTAATAAACTTAGTATATAATAAATTAGGGAATCTATAGTTAAAGTTAGTAATGCCCTATAGAAGTAACTATAAGAGAGACTAGGAATAGTAACTCTTTATATAAACTTACTTTAATTAGGCTATAATTTATTTAATTATATTTATTCTAACTTAGTATAGATTAATTAAAAGCCTAAAGAGAGGGAGAGATCTTATAGGGTAGTTTATTTATATATAGTAGTAGGCTATTTATAGGATCTCCCTTACTTATAAGTTTAACTTAAAGACCTAGAAGGACCTTTACTACTAGCTCTAATTAATTATAAGTTATAAGGGAACCTAATTATAGAAGAGTTTATATATAAAGCTAGTCTAAAAATACACTTAATAAATATTAATGCTAATAGTATATCCTACTTAAATAATACTATTAAGCTTAGAGGTAAAGTCTATATAAAGCTCTTCCTTAGAAATATCTAGATACTAGTGCGCTTTTATATTACTTTTAATATAGTCTTAGTCCCTTTAATCTTAGGTATGCTATTTATTTGCTAAGTATAAGTGTTATTTAATTATAGTTAAAGTCCTAGTAAATTAAGAATAAAATGTTATTTTAGAAATATTATTATTATATCTTATATAGCTAGTTTAGTTATATAGGATATAGTTAATAAAGGTTTGCTGCCTAAAGTTATAGTTAATTTACTTATAATATAATAAGAAAATATAAATAAAGAAATAGAGAAATTAGATTAAATAGTTAAGAAAAAGATAAAATTTAAATTAGAAAAAGATAAAATTTTAGTGCTAGTTATAAAAGAGAAGGGGGATAAAGTAATAGCACTTATCTTTAAATAAGCCCTTAAAAGCTAGAAAGCCTAACTAAATATAGCTACTAAGAAAATCTAATTATCTTAATAAATACAAATATTTAATTTAAAGGTAAATACTATATATAAATATATTAGTTAAAAAGTGCACCCTTTTAATAATATTCCCTCTAATAAATCTATTCTAAATAGAGATCTAAAGTAAAAGATAAAGAGATAGGAGTTAGTTAAAAAGCGCCTTAAAACTAATAGAAAGTATAAAGAATTTATTATAAAATAGTTTTTTTAAATACCTATAGAGGTTTTATTTAACCTAGAAAAGACTTAATTAAATAGTTAATAAAATAAAAGAATATTTTACTTATTAAGAACTTAATATTTTTAAGGAAATTCTTAGTAATAGAGAGGCTACTTTAGGATAGGACTTATTATATATTAGTAAGGTTAATCCTCTTATTATGCCTCCCTAAGTTATTAAAATTATAGAGCATTTAGCTTAGTAGGCTAGGTTTATCCCAATTTCTTATGCCCTTTAATTAAGATTAGTTAAATTATTAAAGAAAAAGTTAAATTATAGTTTATTAGAAGAATCTTATAGTTCCTATTAGAACCCTTATTTCTTTATTATAAAGAAAGATAGTAGGATTAGGTTAATTCTATTTATAATAAAGTATAATAGTATTATAATTAAGAATATAGGTATTCTATAGGGTACTAAAGTATTTAGTAAGAAATTTTTAATATATAAAATACTTTTACTTATTAATTTTCTCTCTAAGTATAACTAGGTGGAATTAGCTATAGAAAGTTAAGACCTTACTATAATTATAACCCCTATTAGGCTCTTAAGGTTATATTACCTACCTTAAGAAGCTATAAATTTAGTTATATAATTTATTAGAATTATAGGGCACATTCTTTTTAATTTAATACCCTAAGTATATATGCCCTTTCTTAATAATATTATAGTAAAAGGACTAGTTATTATATATAATAACGCTAAAATCTTACCTAGAATATAGAGGTATATAATAGAATATCTAATTAACTTAGATAATATACTTCTTAATCTTAAGCTTACTAGTTGCACTATATTAGCTATTAAGAGCAAATTCTATTAACTTATAGCTATTATTATTAGCTACCTTTATAGTACCTATAGATATAAACCTACTAAAGAAAAGATTATTAAGCTTAAAGAATAGGTTACTTACTAAAATATAAGGGATATACACTCCTTCCTTAGCCTTACTACCTTTTATTATCTTTAAATACTTTATTTTACTATAATTACACTACTCTTAGTATAACTTCTTTATAAAAAGGTTGCCTAGAAATAGGGCTCTAAATATAAAAAGCAATAAGAAAGGTTATTAATACTATTATAACTGCCCTAACCTTATAATTAATTAATATATCTAAAGGTTATAGTAATATTATACTTATAGTTAATGCTAGTAATATTAGCTAAGGTACTATATTATTATAGAAATATAAGGATAGCTAACACTCTATATAGTTTAAAAGTAGTATATAAAATAATACTAAAGTTAAATATAATATAACTAAATAAGAATATTAAGCCTTACTCTATACTCTTTATAGACTTTAAATTTACTTCTTTAGGGTTTTCTTTACTTTAAAGACTAACTTAATAGTCTTAAAGCATTAACTTTAAGGTACTATTAATAATATCTCTAGTATTATTATTACTTATTAGCTTAGTTATATCCTACTTTTTAACTTTATAGTTTAATATATTCCTAAGAAATAGCATTTTATTACTAATAAGCTATTATAAAAAGGCCCTAAACTCTCTAATAATCTTAATAGAGTTATTAAGAAAAACATTAAATAATTTATTAATTTATAACTTAATACTAATTAACTTAGAGAGAAAGATACTACTTACTATACCTTTAAGTTAAAGTAAATTATCTTTTACCTTATAACTCTAAATAAATTATTTAATTACTTAGTAAGAAAATTTTAGGTATTAAAGAAAAAGGTATTAAGGTTCTTTATTAAAGGTACTAAGCTTTATAAAAGACTAATAGGCCTTATAAAGGGGCTAGTGCTTATTATTAATAATCTAAATAAATAGCGGTTTATTATTAAGAGGATTTATCTCTCCCTAGCTTATAAAGGAGTAAAAGTAGTCTATTAGGTAATATATTAAAGATACTACTAAAGGTAAATATAGAAGACTATATAGAAAATGCTATAATACTATATAGTTTATTAAATATTTATACCCTAGTGCTCTTATAAGCTTATAATACCTATTGCTTTAGGTAATTCTATAAGTAAAATATATATTAATACTTAATACCTACTATTTAATTATAGGTATAAGTATATACTAAAGGTATAATATAACCTTATAGAATAGGTTAAAGCTTAATTAGTATATACTACTATAATAGAAGCTATTTATTGCTTTCTAAATAAGCTTATTAGTAGGTTTAGATTAATTCTATTTATTATTTATAATAGTAGACTAGAAATAAGAGAAAAGCTTAGTAATACCCTAGCTTAACTTAGTATATAAGGTATATAAATATCTAGCTATAACCCTAAAGCAAATAGCCTTATAGAAGTAAGGCATTAGTCTTTAGCTTCTATACTTATAAAATTAAGTAGTTTAAATAGGAAGTAGCTAAAATATCTTAGGTAAGCTCTCCTAGCTAATTATATTATAATTAGATCCTTATATAGTTAATTAGCCTTTTACCTTATTTATAGATAAAAACCTCTGCTACCCCTTAAAGTAGAATTCCTAATATAGTAACTTATTAATTAGGATAAGGTAATAATAGTATAGGATCTTTTTAAAGCTAGGATCTGTATTCTTAATTAGAAAGATAAAGATATTATAGCTATATAGAAAAAAGTGCTTTAGTTCTAATAAAAGCTTATAGCTAGAACTAATAAAAATTAAGCTATATTTCTTTATAAAGTATTTAATTAATTAGTTTTAGGGGATCTTATTCTAGTATATAATATATATTGCTTAATAGATATATTATTAACTAGAAAATTAATAATAAGATAGAATAGGCCTTTTTAAGTTTATAGTTAAGCATTAGTAATAAAAGCATATAAGCTATAGACTTTAAATAGAATTATTTTTAATAAAATAGTTAATAGTAACTATATTAAGAAGTTTATACCTAATACTAATAGATAGTAGACTTCTTCTATAGATAACTAGCTTTATTAACTACTGCACTACTTAACTAGTCCTAATGCTATATTAACTAACTTAAATAATAACCTTATAACTTTACTTCTATTAAATACTACTTATAATATATTTAATTAAATAGTTTCCCCTTATAATAAACCTCCTCTACTAAGGGGTGTCTTAAATAATAAGGATTCTTTAAATAGGGAGGCAAATATACTACTTTAATAATATTTTTATTACTAAATTAAAGTCTAGATACTAGGCCTTACTAAAAAATAGTAATAATAGTATTAAGCATACTATTTTATAATTAATTATTAACCTACTAATACTTTATATTCTTCCTTACTATTATTTTATTTTATTTTAATTTATATTTACTCTTATTTTTCTTATTTCTTTCTTTTTTTTTAAAGATAAAGCAATACTTACCTTATTCCCTAGGGAGGGAGGAGCACTATAGTTTCTCTCTTTTTTATCTTATTCCTTTATTTAATTTCTTTATTACTTTTATTTATACCTTATTAATAACTATTTAATTACTTATTTTAAGGTTTTTATTTATTAGTTATTTAATACCCTATCTCTATAATTTATAGTACTAAAGAAGAAGTTTTTTTTATTTTTATTACTTATCTTTTCTTTTACTATTTATTTTTTTCTTTTACTATTTATCTTTTCTTTTAATTAAATAGTTTACCTATTTTACCCTTATTCTCCTTCTCTTAATTTTAATTTATTTACTCTTTTAATATAGGGTAAGGGGGAGGTATATTAATAAAGATAATAGGTGCTATATTTTTATTTAAACTACTAAAAATAAGTAACTTAGTGTCTAGAAGTCTCTTCTCTATATTAGTTAAATTTACCTCTTTTCTAAGAAAAGGAGTAAGAGGGTAAGAGTTACTAGCTTCTAACTAATAACCCTAAGTATATACCTACTTATAATTATTAGATTTCTAGATATAATTACTATAAGCACTATTATAAACATTTTTAAAAGAAATATATCTATAATAAGGTATACTTATATATTTATTAAAGGCTATAATTATTCTAAGATATATATTAATATAAAAAGAATAAGAAGCCTTATTTATTTACCTATATATTTATATAAGAAATAATAATTTTTACTTAAAGCGCTCTATAATAGCTAATATAAAGAACCCTTTAAAATAAGTAAGTTCTATAGAAATAATAATACTACTATATTAGCATTTAGTATAAGTAGGCTTTTATAACTCTAAATAAGTATATAGAATATCCCTAAAAAAATCCTTCTAAGGGTTTATAGCTTTAAAGAATTCTATATAATACTTAGGTTAATCTTTAAGCTTTTTTTATTAAAGGGTTATTAATAAATAAATAGGAACCCTACCTTTATTAATATTAATACTACTAAGTATAGAGATCTAGAAAAGATAATAGAACTTTAGACTATTAGCCCTATTCTATATAATTTAATTAAATAGTTTATATACTATATAAGCTCTAATAGTTACTTAGAAAATATTGCCTCTATTACACTAAGTAAGATTATTAGAGGAAGATAGGGACTATTCTTTAAGCTTCTAGGTAATAATATTAATAATATTAGGAAGCTAGGAGCAAGAATAATTAAGCTAATCTATAATAAATAGCTTAAGGGGAAAAGAGAAGCTAGAAGAAAAGGAAAAAGAAAAGCTAAAAAATAAGGAAAAAAAAGCTATACTTACCCTTATATATAAGGGCGTTTTTATAATTTATTACTTAGAAAGCTAATAGCTAGTAACTAATTAAATAGTTTACTTAATAGCTAGCCCCCTCTTAAAGAATATTAATAAACTATATTATTATAATAAATATATAGCTATATATTACTTCCTCTTCTTTCTTTTTTTTTTAAGCTATTTTCTTTTTTCTATCTTTCTTTATAACCTAACCTTTTAAGCTTTTTTATATATAAGCTATTAATATTCCCTATTATCTTATTACCCTTATTACTATTATTTACCTTACCTTATAGCTTAATAACTTACTATATATAGAACTTACCTTTTCTTTTTTTTCTACTAAGAAAAGATTATATATTTATTTTTCTTAGCTATTCTTTATTTAAACTATTTAATTAGATTATAAAATAAACTCCTATATTCCCTAGTAGTATAGAATTCCTTAGAATATTAGCTATATTTAGCCTAGTAAGGTAGACTACTTTATATTAAAGAGTCTTTCTATTCTTACTACTTTAGCTAAATTCTATAGAAAACCTAGTGCTTTTTATACTATAATAAAGGTAGCTTTTATTAATATACCTCTTAATTAAATATTCTTAGTCTAGCCTGCTATTTTCTAGCTAAGATTTTACTAGGTAGCCTATACTATATAGTTTAATCCTTATTAATTTAATATAAATACCTATATAGAGGTTAAGCTAATTAATAAAGGGTAGATAGAATTAGCTTAGAATAGTTATATAAGTAATATATATAGGCTCCTTAATACCCTCTTTATTAAGTATAGGTATAATTAGCTTAATTAATTTACCTTAATTATAATAGGTAGAATTATTAGTTAGGGCCTTAAAAAGTATATTATTATTCTTCCTTTTAAGTTCTATATTAATAATAGGAATATTATAATTAAGAAATATAAGAATAAAGTTTCTAGGGTATATTATAGGCTCCTAAATAATAAGCCTATTAATATATAGTATAGTAAAAGATTAAATATATACTAGCTATATTAAGCCTAGTATAGCTAGCGCTTAGTTAGGGGATTTATTTACTTTATAAATTACTAAATAGCTTTTATATTTAATTATTATAAAGAATATATATATTTTTATAATACCCTTTTTACTAGCTATAAAGCTAGGTTTATAAAATTTATAAAAGAATTTAAGTAAATTCTATAATAATTAAACTACCTATACTAATTTAGAGTAATTACTATACTAAGGCTTACTTAAAGTAGTTTATATAAATATAGCTATATTTATCTTATATTTCTAATTTATACTCTTTAAGGCCTTTTTAGAGTTTACTTTAGGGAGATTATAAAAAAATAGTAAGAAATAAAGATTATAGTTAAAATAAGTATAAAAGTATATTTTACTAAGTAATAAGTAAATTACTTTAAGCTTCCTTTATATTAATAAGTATTTATAAATAATATTTTTAATAAGCCTTCTATATATAGACTAGGTATAAAGAGAACTCTCTAAGTTCTTATAAATATAGTAGTAAATAAGTTAGGGTATTCTATACTATCTAATTATAACTAGAAACGTTAGTATACTTAATTTAATATTAGCTACCTTTATTAAATACCTAAGGGAAAATTTCTTTTACTATAGATTCTAAGTTAAACTACTAGCAGTAGTTAGTCCCTATTATTAATACTTAATAAATAGAACTATAAGCTAAGTAATATTAAATATATAATAATATATAATTAAAAGTAGATATAATTTTATAGTATAAGATTATAGGATTTATAGTAGCTTTTAGCTCCTTTAATTTACTTAGAACCTTAAATTATAAATAGTATTATTTTTAATTATTTAGCTTATAAAAGGTAAAAGCTTAAAATAGTTATAATACTTTAAAGAATAAGTTAAGCTTCTCCTTTACTACTTATTCTATACTATTTATTTAATTAAAATATACTTTTACCTCTTAAATAACTTTTATTTCTACCTTAAGTAGCTTAACTTTTATCTTTAGTATAGTTATCTCTAGCTACTAAGTTAGCTAAGGGATTAATAGCACTAATACCTTTTAAAAAGTCTCCCTAGTTCTCTTAAGAAACCTATAGGTAGTATAAGAAAAGTATATTATTTTTAAGTGCTTTTATAGAATTCTTTAGAATTTCTACTCTATTATTTAGTAGTTTTTAGGAATAAAAAAAGGCCCTTTATTAGTAATATTAGAAGGAATTTATAAGAAAGGCTTAGTAAGAACTAGATAATGCTATTATCTAGTATATTAAAAAAGAGAATAGAATTAAAATAGTATTATATTAAAAGCTATAAAATACTAATTATACTAATTAGTAATAAGCTAATTACTTTATTAAGCTAAAAGTAAAAGAATAGGATCTAGGATATTCTATACTAATAATAGCTATAAAAGAAATTAATCTTAAGCTTATAGCCTATACTACTATAATAGGTTTACTACTAAAGCTATATAAAAAGAAGATTTCTTAGTATAATATTCTAGCTTTCTCTCCTAGCTTTAGTATATATATATTAATTATCCCTCTAGAACTAGTTTACTATAAAGCTTAGAAGAAAGTTATAATAAGGGTATAAAATAAAGTAAAAAGAGCTAAATAAGGTATAGACTTATATATAGAAAGAGCTTAGTAATATTATAATACTACTAATAGCTAACCTATTATACTAAAAAAATAGCCTATTATACTAAAGAAAACGCACTATAATTATAAGGTATAAGGAAGTCCTTTAATACTAAAATTATTAAAAAAAACTAGAAATATAAGTTTAAACTAAGAGATAGTGTAAGATTATTTAATTAAAAGGTTTTTATTTTATCTAGATCCTATAAGTATTATTTTATTAGCTTATAGTTATTTTTATACTACTATAAGCCTAAGGAGGTATTATATTATAATAAAAGGAATATAGTCTATAGTAATTTAAAAGAAGGCATTATAGCTACTAAGGGAGTAAGACCTTAGTATAGTATAGTTAAACTATTTAATTAAATACTATAAAAAAGGCTTATACCCTTAAATAATTAAAAAATTAAGCTATTTTTCTATTTTCTTTCCTAGGGTATAGGTATAAAAGCACCTATTACTATAATACTATTCTTATATAAACCTAGTTACTACTAAGGTATAATTACTATTTATATTTTATTTTATAATTATTATTTCTAACTTTTAATAATCTAAACTATTTAATTAAAAGAAGCTCTCTCTAACTAACCTTCTTCTTTATAGCTTTATTAGCTTAAAGCTAATTCTATATATATTAAAGGTTATAGAATATAATAGGGCAATAACTGCGTTTGTGTGCATACCCTTACTTTTAGGTGTGTGGTGTGGTGTTCTCTTTTCCGCCCGTCACAGTGCTTAAAGTATAAAATTATAATACTAACTTATTAATAAAAAGGAAAAGCTTACTAAAGGTAATACTAAAACCTACTTAAAATACTAATCCCTTTCTTTTTAAAATAAATAGAACTATAAATTATTTAATTATACCTAATTTTATTAGGTTTTATATAATTACCCTTATTATAGGTATTTTTCTAATTATAACCTAAAATAGCCTTATTAGAATTTTAGTTTTAGTTTATAGTATTAATAAGAATAATAACTTAATTAAGCTTATTAAATAATAATATAGCTTACTCTATAAAAAAAAAGGTATATATAAAGAAAAACCTTCTAATTAATTAATTTACTTATTATTTATACCTATATTTAATAATATAAGTTCTAAAGATTAACTTAGGTAAGTAATATTAATAATATCTTTTTCTTTTTTTAACTAAGTTAATATAGAATAACTAACCCTTAATTTAGCTTAAAATAAAAGCTTTTTTTTACTTATTATAGCTACTTTTAATAGTTTTATTAATAGTTTTAACTTAAAGGCCTTTACTAAACTTCTAAGAAAAACCCTAAGTAAGTAGAGTGCTTTTATATCCCTTTAAAGTAACTATAATATAGAATAATTTACTAGTAAAAATATTACTAATTTTCTAAAGAACTTTAAAGTAAAAATATATACCCTTAGTCTTTCTAATAATAAATAGTATTAAATACTTAAGAAGGAAGTTACCTTTAAACTTTATAAGAATATTAAGACCCTTATTATTATATATACTTAGTAAAAAGCTAAGAAAGCACTTCTTTTATAGTATTAAGTAACCCCTTAAAAAAAAACTAAGAATATAATAAATTAACTTAAGAAGCTTAATATATAGTGCCCTTAAATATTCTTTAATACTTACTTATAGCTATAATAGTACTAAGTATTAATATTAAAGGCTTTTCTTAATAATTAAAAAACTCTCTTTATTTAATCTATATATATCTATAAAGCTATTTCTAATTAAATTATTATTAGCTTTATAAATAAGTAAGGGATTAGTAAAGAATTATTTATTTATAAGAAATATAAAACTCTTTAGATTAAGCTAAATAATTATATAAAGATATACTTATAACTTAAAAATTATAACCTAACTAAGATTATTAATACTTATTTTAATAATTAACTATTTAATTATAAAAAAGTCCTTTAGTTAGCCCCTTTTATAGCTAAAAAAGCTTAAGTAAAAAGAACTAAACTAATTAATTTATTTCTACCTTTATTATAAAATATTAGGGAAAATATTAACTATAAAAGTTAAATTAATACTTTATTAAAGTAGCTAAAAGAACTATAAATTACTATACTCTAAGAATAAGTATAACTATTTAATTCTTTATATTAAATAAATAAGAAGTTAAATTTTCTTTATTTTATAGCCTATAATTTTATATAAGCTAGAGAATAAAAAGAGTATATTAATATTTATTTAAATATTTTTAGTGCTAATAAATAATAATTTAATTATTACTTTTATTATAATAAAGAGGGTTATTACCCTAATTATTATAACTTCTTAAGATATAATTAAAAGGTTAGGTTTATATAATATAACTCTTAAGCTTAAATTCTTATAATTAAAGATAATTTACTAAAGTACTAAGTTTTCTTTATACTTTATAATTTATTTCTTAATACTAAAAGTTATATTTATTAACTAGCTATTTTTTAAATTAAATATTTTAGGAATTATACTATTAATTATCTTATAAAATAAATATAGAACTATAAAGATATTCCTATAAATTACTAAACTATATTAATTAATAAAAAGAGGGTTTTTACTAATATTACTAAATAATTAAACCTTTTACTTTATAGGCTTAAATAGTAATAACCTATACCTACTAAAGTATTAATAAAAGAGCTATAGCTTAAGACTAAAATAATAACCCTAGAAAGAGTTAAAGAATTCCCTTTAATAAATATAGCTATTAATATTAATATACTAAAGAGAGTATAAATTAAAGAGATTCTAAATAAACCCTTAGTTAATAAGTAATTTTAAGCTATCTTTATTAAATAATCTTAAAAAGAAAAAGCTAGCATTATAAGCTATAAAAAAGGGTTATTATAAGACTACTTTATTACCTAACTATATGTTGCACACCGCAGACCTCCTTAGGTCTTCCTTATTAGTGCAGTGCCCTATATCTAGCCTCATATCTTAGGCATCCCGCTAGAGATCCCCACTACATACATTTTAGGTAGCAGGAGTATCCATCATTAAATAGCGAATATATTATACACTATTACTAGATATAATAGGTTATAAGCCCTCTATATTCCGGATTTTTTAATGTTTAATGTTATTATTTTTTTGTTTTATTATATTTTATTATAGCATTATACCTTTTTTATTAATAGAAAGCTAAAATTAGCCTATTATATCTTTTTTAGTGGATTTTATTCTATAATTTACCTCTTTTCTTATAAGCTACTATACTATAAAATTTTTTTATTATTATAATAAAGCTCTTTATTAGCTTTAGTTAATTTAGTTATTACTATAAAGGTATATAAGCTACTTTTACTAGCGGATTTAAACTATAGCCCTTTTATTATAGTGTGGAAATTAATAATTATTAGTTAATACTTTTAACACTATAGGAGCGTATATTATAAGACTTTATTATAGAGTTTTACTAAAAAAGGGGCCCTTATTATAATCCCCTAATTACTAGCTAGGACTATTACTTTAAATAAGTTTAAAGCTACTTAAGCACTAGTCTAACTAGTAAGGGATTATAGATTATTAAGTATAGCAATTATAGGTAAAATAAACGCCTACTAACTAGGCTAAGATATAATAGGTAAAATACTATAATTTTTTTTCTCCCTTTATTATTAAGGTATAGGAGATGCCTATAAGAAACCTACTAATCTTTAACTTTAGAATCTCTACATAGGTATAGGCTATATAGTAATTTAATAGAATAATAAGCTACCTATACTAACTTACTATACTGCTAAATTAATAATTCTTTAGTATTAAATACTAGGTTATAACGACTTAAAGTAACTAACCTTATAACACTTTATACTTTATATATTTAAAGCATTTAAATTAAAGCTATTATAGCTAATTAAAACGCACTAATGCCCTTAGGGGCATAGTCCTTAGGGACATAGCCCTTAAGGGTATATTAGAGTTATAATATAGACCTTTTTACTAATATAAAGAATATAATCCTAAAAGTTATATAAATTACCTCTTTAAAGGGTTCTAAGAATTTTAAAGAATAGGAAATCTTAATTAAAATGCATATATATATTCTTAGCCTAACTAGCTACTTTAATAGTATAATTACTTAGTTATAATATACTAATTAGAAGTATACCTTATTAATATACTTAATATAGTAAACCCTATTTATATATATATAGAAGAATATCCTTAGAGTAGAATAGGATTACTAGGGCTATATAATAGACCTAATGTAGCTTATTTATAATAATTATAGCTTCTAAGCTAATATTATAATTATTAAGCTTTTAAATATATTTTTTTAATTAAAGTAGGCAGATTTTTTAATAATAAAGGCCTAGCTTAATTATTATTAAAATATTTAGTAAAAAGTTAATAATATTATAACTTTACCTAATATTATATAGGTAGCTTAGATACTTTATACTATTAAGGGCTCTATACTTAATATATATAATATATAGAAGATCTAGGGCTATAGCTCTAATAGATTAAAGAAAAATAAAATATTAAAATATCTTACTTATAAGTCTAATAAGCCTATAGTAGAGTAAAAGTCTAACTTTACTATAAAAAAGACTATAGAGACTAAAATAACCTTAGAATATAGATATACTATTTATCCTAGTAAGAAGGTATATAAGCTAGAATATTACTAGAAGCTATATCCTAAGAAGATACTTAATTATATTTAGGAGTTATAAAAGAAGTCTTAAAAAGCTAAGCCTAAAAGCATAGCTTTAGCTAATATTATATAAGCTAGAAATACCTTTAGTAGTATAACTATAAGTGCTAATACTACTTTTATAGTAGCTACTAACCCTAATTAACTTAAGCAATCTAATTATATACTTAATATAAGTTATAATAACTATATATTTAATTTAATAAAGTGGTTTACTTATTTTAATATTAATATAGAAGTTAGACTAATAACTACTAGTAATAGTTAGCTACTTATAATAAAAGGCATTAGAATAGTAAAAATACCTATAATAAGGGGCTATCTTAAGCTACTAAATATATAACTTACCCCTAAAGCTAAAGTTAATATAATTTCCCCTAGTTTTTTTTAAAAAGCTAGGATTATTATTAATAGGTCTTTAGACTATTTAATTATAAAGTTCTCTTATTAATAAGTAGCTTCTTTTTATTAGGCCTCTAATATAGTAGTCCTAAATTTATATAAAAAAGAGCCTTACTTTAACTTTATAGTATTACCTATAAAGGCTATTATAAAGAATATAGAATATAGCCTTTTATATAAGAGACTTAGGCACACTAGAAAGGATAGAATCCTCTATATATATAAAGATACTAGTATATTAATTAATCTAGTCTCTCTTTATAATTTTTACTATAAAGCTTACTATTTAGCGAAAGCTAATTAGATAATTTATTATAAGCCTTAAACTAATGCTTAATCTTTTTTTTTCTATGTTTTTTAGGATTATATTATTTATAAACCTAAGGGGTTTAGTAGAAAGAACTATATATTATATATAATTAATATATATACTTAGTTCTATTAGGTAATTCTAACTATTAGTTATAAGAATTTATAGAAGGCTATAAAGGTTTAGTAAACTACTATTAAAAATACTAGCAGTAGCTTTACTATTAAGTGCTTCTATACTAATAATACTACTAAATTCCTAGGTAAAAAGTTTACTAGTTATTACTATAAAAAAGGCATTATTTTTTATACTAAAGCTCCCTATATTTTAGCCTATTAAGGCATTATTAAGAGAGCTAGCAAAACCCTTATAAATATAGCTTATACTTCTATAATTAGTGCTAAGCTTCCTAACCTCTTATAGCTATATACTATAAAGTATATTACTAAGATTATAAATTTATTACTAATAAATAGTAATAGTAGTAAATCCCTATAATAAGCATTATTTAATAAAATTAGCTTAAATAATAAGGTATCTATTTAAGATCTCTAAACCTAGGGATATATTACCTATATATAAATTCCTAAAGAAAGGCATATATATACTATAAAAATAGCCCCTTAAGCTAAAAAGGGCTGCTTTATAGGCATAGAAGGCTTAAAATATTATCTCTTTAAAGTTTAGCTTCCTAAAGAAAATTGCATTATAAGAGCTTATAATATTAGATTTTAGGAAGTATTTAATTACATTAATTATAATAAGGAAGATATTAAATTTATTACTAAACTTATTAATCTAGCCTTTATAGAAGAAGGTAGAAAAATTATTACTTTATTAATAAGTAATACCTCTAAAGGTATACCTCTAGATATAAACTAATAGCTAGAGGCTATAACTAACTTAATTAAGTTAGAACCTAATAATAAAAAGGTAGTATTACTACTAGAATTATATTATTTATTTAATTAATTATTTCTAAGGTTAACTACCCCTATAGAAGAACCCCTAAATACTAGCTTTTCTTATAAGCCTTTTATATAGATATTAAAGAACTTACTAAAATTATATAATTTAGTGTAGAAAATTATATCTAGGTTTAAGACTCTTATTATAGAGCCTTTAAAGAATTAAAAATAACTCTTTAACCTAAAACTATAACTATATATACCTAATTAAGTACTTTTTATTAAGGATAAAGAAATACCTAATATACTAGTATTACTAGCTAAGGCTATTAATAACCCTCTTATAACTAAGAAGTCTTTATAGGTTATAGCCTTAGAAGTTAACTTACTACTTTATAGTAAGCTACTATAATAAGAATTAAATAATATTAAAAAGAAAAAGGCATAGAAAGCTAATTCTAATACTATTACTAATATTCCTAATAATATTAAGCGTAGTATACACTGCTTAGCGCACACTAAAGTATATATTAATTATATATATATTATAATATATAGGCAAAAAAGAGCTTTTACTAAGGGTTAGCCCTTAAACCTTATAGTTAGATACTATAATAAAGATAAATATAAATTTAATAAGGCTATAAATCCCTTATATTATATAATAATTATTTAAGCTACTAATTTTATAGATATAAAGATTTATATTCTATTAAATTAGTTTAAGGCTAAGGATCTTCTAAATTATTAAATATTTTAGAGACTAGCTAAGCTTAAAAAGCTTAAGAAAATATAGTAAAAGAATAGCTAGGCATTAGTCTTCCTACCTAAAAATACTATAATCTTTAATAGCTATTAGGTCTATATTATTAAATACCTAATTAATAAAGAGCCTTATTTAAAGGCTTATTAGGTTATTTATAGTAATTAGTATAATAAAGTCTTTAAAGCTAAAGACCTTTATACTATAGTAGCCTATCTAGTCTCTCTCTATATATTTTATATAATAGTTACTATTTTTAATCTTAATTAGTAGTAATATAATACTATTAATGCTTTTCTAAATACTAAGGCATAAACTAAGGTTTTTATACACTAGCCTTATAGTTATAATAATAGTATAAAGAGAGTATGCTACCTTAATTATATACTTTATAGTCTTTTAATATTACCTCTTTAGTAGCTTAATAATATTATAGCTAAGCTTATAAAATATAGCTTTAAAAGACTTTTTAGTAAGTTATATATTTTTACTTATAATAACTATGTTTTTTTACTTCTTTATATTAATAATATTATTATAGCTACCCTATTTAATACTACTATTACTACTATAATTAAATTATTAAAATTATAATATAAGCTTAAGTAGCTAGGTATAGTTTATATATTCCTTAGTATATAATTTTTATAGAATTATAACTACTAAACTATTCTTCTATATTAAGAGAAGTATATAAAGTCTATTCTTAACTAATTCTAGACCTTAAATCTCTTATTAGCTTATATACTATAGCTACTATAAGCAGAAATTCCTATAAATTAGAAGGACTTTATAACTATTAGAAATATTACTAATTAGTAATATAAGATTAGGTGCTTTAATTAGCTCTCTATATATATAAGGCCTAATATTATATTTATAGTAAATAAGCTTAGTATAGTAAATTTAGCGCTAAAGTAAATCTATTAAAATCTTTAGAAGTATCTTTAGTAATACCTTTAGGGAATAAAGAATCTTAGTATTATTCTTAGTAATAAACCTACTATAGGTACTAAAGATAGAATTCTTTATATTTATAGCTATAGTAATGCCTCTTATAGTAATAACCTTATAATAAGGCATTTTACTACTAGTTATATTATTATACTTAATAGTAATACTATTCTTTAGTCTTTAAAAAGATAGACTCTTATAGCTTTAAGCACTATAGAGGCTAAATTTATTAATTTAATATCTATAGCTCTTTCTATAGTATAGGTTTTATAATTTATTAAAGACTTTAGCTTTAACTAAAGTTACTTACTATTACTATTTATAGATAGCTAAAACGCTTAAATAAATATAATTAATAAGAGGTATTATAGCTATATTTACTATATTAATTTACATTATAAATAGATTACTTAGAGAGTTAAAAATAGCCTCTTTTATCTTAAATAAATTAGAACTAATTAAATAATTATAGATAGCTTTATAAAGGGTCTTAAATATAAAAAGTATATTAACTTTATATAGATATTATAAATAATCCTAAAGTTAGTATTTATTATAGGCCTTAATGCCTAATATCCTTTATAAATTATCTAATTAAATATTTTTCTATATATTTTATATATTATTTTCCCTCTTTATAGTATTAACTATAGATATTAGTTATTTTTTTTCTCTTAGTATATTTAGAGTATAACCTCCTATAAGCCGTATTTTTTGGATTTTTAATATATCCTTTAAGCCTTATTTTTTAGGCTAGTCTTATATATTCTCTTACGCTTTTATATAATTAAATATTATATATATTTTATATAGGCTAGTTATTTAGCTATAGGGGTAGTGTTATATACTATAGACCTCCTTAGGTCTTCCTTATTAGTATAGTGCCCTATATCTAGCCTTATATCTTAGGCATCCCGCTAGAGATCCCCACTATATACATTTTAGGTAGCAGGAGCATCTATTGTTAGATAGCGAATACATTATGCACCATTACTAGATGTAACAGGAACACCAACATGATGTTGACGGCCTCGGCGCCTGGGGGGGGGGGGCATGAGTAGATTGGGTTCCGCAGAGTCCTTGCACTTTTACTCCCATTTTTGCTTGCCTGGCTTTCTGCACCTGTTTTTTTTTTTCTTATTGCAGCGAACTGTGCTCTTTTTTTACCTCCTGTTCTGTCTCTTCCCCCCCACTCGCTCACACACACAAACTGTTTATTTTGCACCATCTGCGGCTTAAATGACTCCAGTAATCACGAAATGACACGGGCGCGGTGCGAAAATCTGAATACATTTCCTCTCATTCGTCGGTCACCGGCAGAGCAGTGTCGGAAACGGTAGGTGCTCGGCATCGGCTCCGATTCCGACAATGGCCGAATGTGGGCAGCGGATAGGGGCTGGCTTACGACTGTGAGGAATCTGGCAATGGGCTTGGCTTCAGTCGATGCTTGCCGTGCCGCTGAGGGCGATGGATTCCAGCTATGCTGTCTTGCCTGTCGGGTGCTGGCGCGTTGGGTGACGCTATTGATCTGACCGCGAGTACTATCGTGATGGGACGAAAGAATACGCATATTGAATTTTAAACCTACAGTAGCTAGTAGGCGTCCCTGGCCATGTGGTCCAACTAGCTACCGTACCCTCTATTGTTTCTCCCGAAAGTACAAGTGTAGAATCATTCAAGCATCATTCAAGGGTCAGACTGCACTGCACGTACATCCTGTTGTACCTACTGTTGTATGTACCTACGCGCGCCACCCCGATTTCTGGTGACAGCTCTATAAGAGACGGGTAATGATTTTTAATAATAATAAGTATTATAATATCTTATAGCATATATTATATAATATAAAAGTTTTATGGAGCCTATTATAGAGCTCTCACAGACGGCCTAGTTATCACCAGAATTCGGGTCCGGGCAGCTAGGTACATATGTATATGCGTGCCTGCATTTCTCGGGATTCCTTCTTCGGGTAACATGCCAGCCACGTCTTGACCCGAGATAACCGAGAAAAAGAAACACGGCGCAAATTCCATATTTCCTTTTTGGGGGGTTTCCTTTTTTTTTTCCTTTTTTATTCTAGAACATGCCATATCCGCTACCTTGTCATTAGCGCCACACGATTCCCGGCGAGGATACTCTGTAGAAAAGGAAAGAAAATCAAGAAAGAAGAAAGAAAGAAAGCAAGAAAAGCAAATAGAATAAGACTTGCAAGAAAAAAAAGCATGGCTTGGCGCTCAAGCCCGACTCGGCCGGACCGATGAGCCACATACTTTCTCGATGGTCGGAGCATATGACTGGCCGCAAAAGTGGGTAGCAGCGAGCATCAACCGTTAGTTGCGAGCGTCGTTTCCCACGAGTACGCACGCCGTGTGGGGGCGCTACATGCAGCCCACGCGTTGTCTTCTGTGTGTGTGTGTGTATGCGACGGAGATGCGCAAAGTGAGGTGGAACGGACGACGATCGTCGCCGGAAGGGTTGTGAACGTGGGGTTCCCCCGGATTATGTATATCCTTGCATCATTGAACTGATTTCCCGTCGTCTTTTTTTTCTACGGCTTGTCGCTGTTTCTGCTCGGACAGCGATTCGTAGTCGAAAACTCGGGGAAATCGGCGGAAAAGACGTCAAAGCTGACAGACACTGGGCTGCAGACACTGGGCTGCAGAAACAGCAATTCCAAGACTGGCAAGAACGCTCTGCGCAGAAACGCTCGCAGGAACGCGTCATCACTTGCCGCTCCGAGCGTCATCCCGTGCCTCATGCTGCCGTGCATAGGTAGATAGGACCAAAGCGGGTTTTTCTCGCAGCAGCAACACCAGACCGTTCTTTCTGTGTCAAGCTCAAGCCTCGAAAACGAAGAGGAAGACTTTCGGGCATCTGCTGTCTGTGGAGGGACGATCAAGTCAAGGCCTGGCATCTCTCGCTCGTGACCAACATCCTATGAACCAGAATAAAGCACTTTTCCCTACAATATTTCAAACTGACTTACTCAATAACCTGGCGACTATGTTGGAGATGGCACATACGACACCCCTAGACACATTCCGCGAGGACCGACCGCTGGCCGAGTCGATTGTCATCGCGACCCGGCCGATCCACGCCAAGCTTAACAAGCTCATCATTTCCCGTCTGCCGCTGGCGCTTCCCCCGTTCTCGACCGACCCGCGGGCGTACGCGTCGGGTCTGATGCACATTGCCCCGATCTTCACCGCTTTCGAGACGGCGTGGTTGGATATTCTTGACAAGCCTGAGGCATCAGGGGTTTCGCAGGACCTGCTCACGACGCTGCAGCTGTTGCGGCTGCCCGGCCTGATGAGGGCGGACCGAGCAGAAGGAGATATTCAGTCGATGATGGAGTGGACGCAGGCCTCGACGAGGGAGCAGCTGGACCGAGTGGGCAAGACGGGCCGTCTGAGCGAATTCGTCAGTCACATTAGGCGCGCCATCAAGAGCAAACCGCATGTCCTGCTGGCGTACTCGTACATTCTTTACATGGCACTCTTTGCTGGCGGCCGCGTTATCCGCGCGACTCTCGAATCTGCGGGCCACGACTTCTGGCAGAGACGGCTCCGGAGTCGAGATTCCCGGCAGCAGCAGCAGCAGCAGCAGCAGCAAGCGTCGTCGTCGTCGAAAGACCACGACATGCTCCGGCTTTTCCGCTTCGACACGCCTCTGGACGGCGAGGACCTCAAGCGAGACTTCAAGCAGCGGCTGGGCGAGGCGGACAAGTGGCTCAGCTGTCGAGAGAAGCACGACATTGTTCAGGAGGCCATTTGCATCTTTGAGAACCTGATACTGGTGGTTGCACAAGTCGACGAGGTCATAGGGCGCGCAGGAGCGGGAGCCGGCGCAGAAATCGAAGCTGAAGCAGCAGATGCAGATCGCGGGCGATGGGCAGACAGACGCGACTCGGCGGATTCGCCCGCCACCATGATTGCCGAAGCAGCGTCGCTGAGCCGGTTCAGAGACAGCGTGGCGGTGACGAGAGAGCGCAGCGCACGGCGCTCATCCCAGGAGGTGCATGTGCGCGCGTATGCCGAGGCGAGGAGCACGGCACTCGCGGCCATCGTGGAGTCGGGCGGGGGCAAGGACGACGTCGGATGCCCCGTTTCGAAGTCTGTCCGGTTTCAAGAATCCCTGCTCCAGCGCCTCGGGGCCGGCCGTGGTGATGGTGATGGTGATGCCGATGCCGATGCCGATGCCGATGCCGATGCCGATGCTGATGCTGATGTCGATGCTGATGTCGATGCTGATGTCGATGCTGCCGGCCATGTGGTCGACGGCACTTGGAAGAGCCCTTGGAAGGCGTCGGGGCGCCTGCATCGGGAGCAGCTAACGAGTTTGGTCGTCAGGATAGCCATTTGTTTCATGCTTCTGGGTGCTGTTCTTGGCCGACGCGCCATCTCTTCTTGACGGGGCTGTGAGAGAACATGGCAGACTGCAAGTGAATTTGATTTCTCCGGAAGAAAGCGGGTGCGCGTGGGCTTGGTGGGTTCGCCAGGATTGATGCACGATGCACGACAAAAGATAAACCACGCACGATACACGACGCACGACGACGACGCACGACGACGACGCACGACACACGACGCACGACACACGACGCACGACACACGACGCATGATATGCTCTCGACGCTGGCTGCACAAGCTCAACCCCCGAATACCGAGCTGCAGCGCGAGACACGACAGCACCTATGTATGCATGCACATCCGCGGACGTGCAGATGAGTAGATACATAGACTATAGCTCATACTAGTATGCATACACATGGGCACGGGCGTGTTTCCTCCCACTTGCATGTCCTCCACCAGCCATGTCTGTATGAGCCTGCTCACACCACAGTGCGTGTTGGTGTTGCGTGTTGGCAGTGGGCCGCACCAGTGGTATTCGTCTACTTACATATACATACATACAGCAGACAAATACCAGTCACCAGTACATTCAAGCAGTAAACATTTATTTTTATTTCTCAAGGACAAAAACGAACCGCGGTCAAGAGATCAAGCCACGCTTCCATTCATTCTATTAAAAAACTAATGACAAATACCCTGCGGGCCTGTTCCCGCACCGTCACTATACATATGTGCTCGTGTTATCCAGGACGATTGTGGATCGTGTTGCGTTTTGTGGTGCTGCGCTGTGCTATGCTTTGCTATGCTATGCTTGAAATGACGTGATGGGATATGATGGGATATGCCCTGGATGATGATCCTAGGGGAAACAGGAAAAAAAAGAAAAAAAACCAAAAGATATAAAAGACTAAGAAGGGGGAATAGGGGGCAAATAATAGGGGGGGGGAGGCAGAGCAAAGTACATCACGACCTAAGATTCGTCGTCTTGCGTATCCCAGTCGGGATCGACATCTGCCCATCCGGCCATGTGTCGCTCGCCGCCGAATTCGCCCACGGCCCGCAAGTGCCGCGCCTGGTCGCGGAGCCGGGTACTCCACCGGCGGACGAGGTAGTCGTCCGAGGCGGTAATGAGGTCCCCGTCCCGAGACCAGCTTACGTTGGTGACTTCGCGGGAGTGTCCCCGGACGAGCGGCGTGCCGGTGTGGAAGATGGGCATCGGGGACGCGGTCGGGGACTGGCATGCCGCTGCGCCGCCAAAGGTCGTTGACGTGCAGGAGAGGGGAGAGACGTTCTTGTGTCCCTTGTCGAGGTCGTGGGCGTGCCTGGCCCACGCCGAGTGCATGTACTTCTCGTCGGTGGGGAATAGGATGGCGCAGCTGTTGGTGCTGCCCACCGCCAGGAGCTCGGATTGATGGCGCGAGGCGCGGGAGCACGTGGACGCAGGGCGCAGCGCGCACTTGACGTAGAACGAGGACGCGCGGAATTGCTCGTGCTTGAAGCCGTAGAGCGGTCCTAGGCCGGTGGTGCCGCCGTTGGGCCGGCGCTTGGGTGCGTTGTCCTGCAGTTCGGGCGCGTGGCCGAGCATGAGGTGTGCCGTGGAATATGCGTAGATGGTACTGTCTTTGCACACGGCGTAGAGACGCGACGCGTCGGTGTTGAGGGCGAGCGAGGTGATGCCATAGGAGCGCCAGGCGTGCGTCGCCGGCTGCGGCGTCACCGCCAGGGGCGTGTCTTCGGCCTGCCGCCGCGGCTTGATGTATCGGGTGTCCCAGAGCTTGATCGACGCGTTGGCTTCCGACGCCGTAAGCAGGAGATGCTCGCGGCCCGTCGGGAGCCATTGGATGGCTGTGACTGACGCCGACGACTTGTTGCCTTGGATTATTCGTTCGTGCGCGTTGTCAATGGTGTTGACCGTCTTGCCTGCTACGGGAGCGAGACTGATGTCTCGATCTATCGAGCCGGATAGCCCGCCTGAGCTGAATGTGAGCGTCGGCATGGACGAGCATCGCAGGTCCCAAATCTGCACTCGTCCGGCCCGGTCCGACGTTGCGAGGCCGAAGCCACTGGCCTTGCCGGGCTGAAAGGCGACCTGCCGGAGGGAATCCCAGTGGCCGGCTGCGAGATCGACCGCGACAGACGACGTGACAACGTCCACAATCTTGCTCGTCCTGTCCCCGGATGCCGTTGCCAGTCGGTATCCGTCGTGCGAGAAATCTAGGTCCATGATGGCGTTGTCGTGCACTTGGATGTACTCATCGACTGCTGGGCCGACGTGGTCCTCACCCAGTCTCGTGTCCGTCTTGAACAGCCGCACGAAGCCCGACTCGTCGCCAATGGCCGTCGTGGCATTGGTGGGCGAGCTAGCGAGACTAAACGGGATTGTGTTCCCTTGGCCCGTGTACGACGTACAGTGGTGTACATCAGAACTCTGGCTGTAAAAGGACGCAGTGTGGACTCTTGCGTCGTTGACGGGATACTGGAGATATTGTTTCCCGGTGTGGGCGCCGAATCCGTACTCCCGATCAAGCAACTGCGCTTCGAATCCGCGATTTCGGAATTTGCGAGTTGGTGTAGGTCGATATCCTTCCAAAATCTGTAGTCACCCAAGGAAACAAGTCATTGTGGTTAGCGATTTCATCGTATATAGCGAAAGGCATGCGCGTGTGCTTTGCTGAACATACCAGGTTTGTCTTCAGTCCGGACGGTCGGACACTGGGCGCAGCGGGAAACGACTTTTCTTGCGAGTGGACTGTGCTCCCGCTCCTACTTGCTTTGAAAAAATTGCTCTGCTCGAGAGTTAGATCAACTTTTTTTTTGGCGTTCTTAAATTTAAAACTTGTATTGAACATGATTGTTGGCCACTTACCAAAGTGCTTCTGCGTTGCTCGTCGAGGCCACCTGCAGCATCAGCAGATCGAGGCTGTGCCTCTACAACCTGGACATCTCCGTTTTGCGACATGTGAAACCTTCTTCCAGGCAGCCGCAGCGGTGGAATATCCATGTCATCGATGATCAATCCGCGCCGCCTCTTGAACCCAGTGCCGGGCTGGTGGTGATGCTCGCTTTGCTTCCTCTTGTCTCCTCCAGATACACGAGGCTGCCCCAAACCGTCCAAGGGAGACGACGGACAAATAGGATCTGAGCTCAATGGATCGCCGGCTAACGACTGAGGCGAAATCATTTGGCGATTGGTAGCGGAAGCATTCAAGGCCCCCAGCGTCACGCGATACTCCGTGGGTAGGTTTGATCGTGGTGTGAAGAAGCGGCCGAATCTGCGAGGCGTGACGGACGGCTGGCGTTTCTCCTTGCGGCGGCTCGTTCGAGTGGGTGAAAGAAATGGATTTGCTGGAGAAGAGGCCATTTCTGCTGGGCTGGACGGCAGGACGTCGGCAATGGGAGAGCCATGGCGATACATTGCGTGTGCCTTTGAGTTCGAATGTGCGATCCCACGCGCAAGGGCAGACTGACGACGCGCGCGATATCACAGTCGTTGAAGAAGTGTTGATCGGATGACGCAGATACAACAGACGGGTTACGTGATCAAATCCTGAGAAGCAAAACGCCCAAAAACAATATTTATGAGCGCCTGCAAGCAATAATGATGATGATGAAGAAGAAGAAGAAGAAGAAGAAGAAGAAGATGGAGAAAAGTCTTCGAGAACAGGGAGAACAATTAGTCACTAGTCATCGAGGCAGATTTTATTCCAGGACTTATGCCTTGTCTGAGGCTGGGGGTGGAGTTGCGAGACGCGGTCACTGCCAACGCGCAAAGTCGTGTAAATGGATTTCTCGCGTTGGTCTATGGAACTATAAGTACAGGGTACACATGAGTGGGTGCTGCTGAGGACTCTTCCTGGGTATCGAGTACTCGTCCTTGAAGTCCGTAACCGGTCATTCGATCCCACGCTAACTCGATCCGGTCGGCCGCAGTAACTGCTTCGAAAAGGAAAAAAAAACGAGATGATGTCAAGTCGGAAGAAGCTTTAAATCACCTCTACGAAAATAATGCAGGCCATCATATCGATGTAAATGAATCGCGCGCAATGGCCGGCTACGCGGGGCTGTCGGTTTCTCGCGGAGCATCGTTCATCTTGCTATCGTCCCTTCCACGAAGCAATGTTGTACGATGAAAGGCGCTTTTCTTGCGATGCACGCTGCGCCACAAATCGGACACGTGCCACCACGGATGGACTCGGTCTGCTGGCGCAAGATGGTCTCAATCGCTCTCTCACCCGCGCCCTGTTCACCCAGTCTTGCGTCGAAATTATTGTCTGTTGGATCATCTCGTCTCCAACCATTGTCTTGTTGTTATCGTCTGCGCAACTGACAATACTTGCCAGGGGTGCTGCCGTCTCCCCGGTCCCGACTTTTAAAACGATCCCGCACGGCTCCTCCGACAGCCACAGTTGCCGCCACACAGACTGGTGGACCAACCAAGGTATGGATGGTGTCATTTCCAGAAACCCAAACGTGATTCACCATTGCTTGTTCACCTAGACTCCAGACCGCTGATTGCTCAACAGATTCCGAATCTCTTCCCTTCCTCTCTCGAATGATTGTAAACTGCATCGTCCGTTTCTCCAATTGAATTTATCTTCTACTTTTCACAAATCGGGTTCCATCATGTGTCGATTTCTGGTAAGCGAATCAACTCAGCGGACCTTCCGACTTCGGAACACGGACAAGGGGTAGCTAATCATACGTGTCCCCACGAATAGCTATACAAGGGCAGTGATGAGATACTCCTGTCAAAATTGATTCTTGATCCGGCACATTCGATACTAAAGCAATCTTTCGACTCGCGGCTACGTTTGGTATGCTACCTTGTATTTTGTTGTGGACAGAGGAGGAAGAAGAACAAAGACGAAACAAGTACTGATGGAAAATCCGTCCCTAGGACACTCGTCGCGGTCAGAACAATGCCGATGGCTTTGGCATAGGTTTCTATACCGATCCCAAGCTCGGTCATGCTCCGTGCCTCTTCACTTCTACTATTCCTGCCTGGAATTGCACCAACCTTCAAAGAATAGCATCCAAGACGGCGTCTCACCTCATTTTCGGCCACGTCAGAGCTACAACAGAAGGATCCCTCAGCGAAGACAACTGTCATCCATTTACACATGCCAGCCTCATGTGGATGCACAATGGCGGACTCGGTGGCTGGAAGTACATCAAGAGAAAGCTGGGTGATCGCTTGGCAGACAAGTGGTTCCTGCAGGTCAAGGGGGGCACCGACACCGAGTGGGCTTTTGCCTTGTTTCTCGACACCCTCGAGAGATTAGGCCACGATCCAAGTTCATCTCCCGAAACGGGATTCGGCCCGAGTGTGCTACGGAAAGCCGTGGAGCTAACTATTTCTCAAATCAATGAGCTGACAGACTCGATCCCTCAGGATATTCTGCAGAACGAAGATGTGGATACGAGAAGCTTGCTCAACTTTGCTGTCACGGACGGTCACAGCGTCATCTGCACCAGGTACATCAGCAGCTCCACAGATGAAGCCGCCAGCTTGTATTATTCGTCTGGAACGCAATGGGCCACCAGGACATCGGATCCAAGCGATCGACAATACCAGATGGAGCGCAAGGATAGGGGGGCTGACGTTGTTCTTGTTGCAAGCGAACCTTTGACTTTTGAACGAGGTGAGTTCATGTTGCGAGCTTAGCCAAGCTCATATCTTTCACCGGCGAACTTGATTTTACGCAAGCTAAAGCTCCTGTGGGGGAGCTTGCGCCCTCCCCCCGAGCGCAAGCAAACCCCAACCCCCCCCCCCCCTCCCCTTCTTCTTCGCCTTGTTAACAAAATTTCCGGCGTGTACTTGGAAAAAAAAAAAAAAAAAACACTACCTGTTCGGATGATACCATCGTCAATGTTGTGGGGCTAATCGCGATCTAGAAAACTGGGTGAATGTACCTACAAACTCTATTCTTACCATCCATCGTCAGACTGTAATGATCCAGCCCATTCTCGACAAGTATTACGAAGGCGACCCATACCACGTCCGGTCCAGCGCCTTTGTTCAGGCCAAGGGTCTCGTGTCCAACGAGAAGGTGCTAAACCGTGCCTCTCCTAGTTCTGATAGTGGCACGACCGCTTCAAGCTATGAGGGATACAAGAAATTTGCTGCACATACTCTCTGCTCAAGGAGTCTAAGTCCCGACTCGGCACGAAGGTCACTGACACCGTTGTCCGTCAACGAAACGAGAGTACCGAGATGATGACTCGCTGGTGTCGAATGGCCTGTCCTATGATGGTGTCCTGTTGGGATGTGTTGGTCTTTTCAAAGACGCTACTAGCCTGCTTTTTTTTAAAAAAAAATATTAGTGGATAACAACTTTCGATTCACTAAAATTCTTTTCCTGTTCTTTTTCTTTATTTATTTTCTTTGTACCTTCTTTAGTACCCTAAGTGCAATGGCGTGTTTTTTTCTTTTTTTTTCTATCAGCCACCTGATTCGCAACAATAAATGGCCTTGACGAGGTACTAGTCCACGGCACATTGTGTACATGAAGACCTACTAGATCACGGCATATTGTGTACATGAAGACCTACTAGTCCACGGCACATTGTGTACATGAAGACCTACTTGTTCACGGCAATTGTATACATGAAGACCTACTTGTTCACGGCAATTATGTACATGAAGACCTACTTGCTCACGGAATTGTGTACACAACGCAATGACGTCGCGCGATGTGAAAAAAAATTATGGCCCTTCCTGATGACCTCACGCCCAACCATGACGACTAGCGCTCTTCGTTTTTCGCATCCTGATTTCGTCTCAAGCCAGACAACAATCAACGTGGCCTGCCAAACTGGCCAGTATACTTTTTTCTCGCAGACAGCACTAAGTTTTCACACCCCCTCCTCCTTCCTATTCTTCTTTGGCCCGCGCAAAACAGTCCGCCCATACGAGTCTAGTGGTTTTTGAAGACAAGAACGATGGTCGCCGAACGATGGGCGCGGCGCAAGGTTTGCGCTTGCAAGATTTCCACACCACAGGTCCAGCCTGCTTATCGATGGCGGACACGAATTACTTGCGAAAACGCAGGACTAGCGACCGTGACTTCCAGAAGTATTTTCGCTTGATGCCATCTGCCCTTCCTTGTGCTGGCGGTCATTCTGTTTTTTTTTTCTATAAAGCCAGGCATTTCGCGTGTCCAAGGACTGAAGCAACTCATCTTCATATTTATTCATCAACACTTATGAATTCTGAACATACCATTTCATTACCCTCTTTTCCTGTCTATCAATCTTGACAGCTCATCCACTACCTCTGTACCTCGAGTCGGCTACAGCCCATCCACTTACACCACGTTCCAAGCTAGATTATAACTGCCCCTAGCACAGTCTAACACCCTTCATCGTCGCAGACCAAGAGAAACGTCGGGTTTCCACTCTCCACGCTTCAATTTCTATTCCTTGCTGCGCTTTGCGTTGAAAGGAAAAACAAACCCTCTCATTTATAGCACATTTGAGTCGATCAGACACAATGCCGTGCTGCTTCGCCAAGCTGAGGCATAGCCAATGTCGCCACATCAGGCTCCTCAAGCTTGGCTGCACCAACAGGTGCGGAGACGATAGCCTCTGCCCGCAAAACGACCAGCGTCTGCTCCTAGTCGCGAAATACAGGTGGTCATGTGATGACTGTCTCCTTCTCGCCTTCCGAGCCGAAGACAAAGCCAAGCAAGACAAGCTCAGGCCCGCGGACAGGCTGGAGTGCAGGATCAGACAAGTGCAGCTAAGAGAAGACCTGGATGAGGAATTCCGGCTAGTACTTATTGGATCCATGCTAGAGAGGGAGGAACGCTTCAACGGCCTCGTGGCGACACAACGACTGGAGCAGGTCAAAGAGACACAAAGAGTCGAGCAGTGGGTGTCTCATTACGGATCGGCATTGTTCGAACTCCTGTTCCCGTCCGACAGCGAGGAAGAGTCGGAAGCAATTGGGGACGAAGAATCTCCATGGCAACCACAGCAAACGGAGCAGGATGCTCTTGACGGCGAGGACAACGACACGGATGATGACATGGCCGACTTGGTCGAGGAAGACGAGTCGAGCATACCTTCGGTCAATGAGCGTCGAACTGTCGAACAGCTGGCCATGTGGCTCAACCTCTTGCTGAGCACCAAGAATAGGGACATGACGATATGTCAGGACGCATACCGGGTTTACCAAAAGGTGGGAGAGGACGACAGCACAAACCTCGTATGAGGCAGATGGGGGGGAACGGGCGCACAAGCGATTGCCACTTTTTTTTTTGTCCACCATTTGGAAGCTAGCGTGAGAATAATGATTAATGTTAATATTCAATGAAAAGATGTCAATAATATTAGTAAGAGTTTGATGGGGGAATTTCTCTTTTTCTTCTTTTTCTTCCTTTTCTTCTCTTGTCTTCTTTTCTCTTGTGAAGTTTATTCCTTGTTTCCCCGTTTTCCTGGTGCATCGTTCCTTCTTCTTGTTTTTCGCCTCATATAAGGGAGAACAGGCTAAGATGTCCAGATCAAGCCTACCTCTAATAGACTGCGCTAGAATTCATTACCTAAATCAAGTACTATACTACGTGGCTCCTTCTTTTTTTTTTTTTTTCTCTTTTTTTTCCCTTTTTCTTTCCCTGTTTTTTTTTTTCCTGTTTTCCCTTTTTTACTAGTCCCCCCCCCCTTCCCAATCTTTACCTGCTACATCTACATCCTCCCGCGCACTAGTCACCTAGACATCGAACCTAATGATTTAGTGCATCGTTCCTTCCTCCTTATTTTTCGCCGCCTTATTTCTCGCCTGCTCTAAGGACAGGCCAAGATGTTCAGATCAGGCCTACCTTGACGTATCCAGAGCGTAAGACGTATCCTAAAGACTGCGCGAGAATTCGTCACCTAAATCAGTAGATCACGAAGTGACTTCTTCTTTTTTTACCTTTATCTCCCCCCCCCCCCTTTTCCCTTTTATCCCCCATCTTCACCATACAACCATCCCCTGCCACATCCTCCCGCGCACTAGTCACCGGAACATCAACCCTAACGATTTAGTCCGGCCCCGCCCTCTCCCGAAGCAAAAAGCCTAGTTCCCTTTGACGCGCCTAATCGTCTTTCCTCCTTCCTAAAAGGGGTAGAATTATAAAACGTATAGATTTCAAAAGCATACGGATAGAATCAGAGGCGGGCAATGAGGAAAAAAGCCCATGATGTGTGCCCGCGCTAAGAAGGCGGATTCGGTTTGGATTTTTGGCTTCCCTGAATGAAGTGGCAGGAGAGGACATGGAACTGTCTTGGGGGGGTAAGTGGTTTTTTTTTTTTTTTTAATAAATTTATATCATTTATTTATTTTGATTTTACCAACGCGTAGAGCTATTCGTCGGGGCTATAACGAGATGAAAAAGCAGGATGGGATTGAACAGAATGGATTTCCGCATCGCAGCCGTCGCATTTCTTTATGCCACGGGCACGATGGCAGGCAAATGCTGCTTTGCCGACGTGAAGAGGGGGTGGGTATATCAAGATATCACTAGGGGATAGATGTGGTTTGTTGTGCTGTGCTCGGTTGACCTGATGACATGGTACGACGGGTGTACGATGGGTGTGACGAAACAATGGGGAAGAAGAAAAGTCTAAATCGGAATTTCGATATTCGATGTTTACTGGATATGCGTCTTCTTATGCCTTTTTTTTTTTTTCTAAATAATCCGTGTTCGAGTATAGACTGACTGCAGACGAGACCCAGTGGTCCGTCCGTATTTCACTCACCCCGCCTATCCCCCCCATCCTTGACTGAAAATCAAAACAAGGAATAGAGTTTCGTGAAGAAATGATGGGTATAGACACGTGAGCGAAGAAGCAGGACGCAGGAAGAACAATTGTATTTCAAACATAAATCAGTGAGAACGAGGTAATTTGTTCCCCCCCTCTTTCTTTTTTCATTCTTTTTTTTTTTCCCTTCTCTTTTTTCTTGAGAAAAGCACACATCTGCAAAGGAGTCCAAGAGATTCGCCGCAACCAGTGCCCCCGGAAAAAGGGCGCATCAATGTCAAGCGCGGCGCGGCGCGGCGTTGGGCACGGCTTATGTTTGGGTATCGCGTGTCATGGCTGCAGTTGGGGCCGTTGCGCTGGATTTGGATTTGGGGCCAAAGTATAAGAAGTAAAGAGCTTAGGGAAAAAAAAAAAAAAAAAAAAAAAAAAAAAAAAAAAAAAAAAAAAAGGTCAGGGAATGTGGGAAAGTCGCGACGCGTCGTCGCGTGATGTCGAGACGCGGAGCGAATGAGTGAGTCACAGCTTCGTCACTCTGGGGAGGTGATTGGGCGGCGAGATTTGGTGCCAGGCCCGAGGGGGGAAAGACGAGAGAGGGTGGGAGGGTGTGGCAGCGCTAGGGAGAGAATATATTATAGGACGGGCGTGCAATGTCGGTGTCGGTGATGTCAGTCGGTAGTGCTAGTGCAGTGTTAGTGTCGGCCAGTGCCAGTGTCAGTGTCGGCCAGTGTCAGTGTCGGCCAGTGCCAGCCATGCCAGCCATTGCCAGTGTCAATGCGCGCGACCGTCAGGTTCCGCCACATGCATCTGCAACGCCATGCCCGCCCAAGTACCAATGTACATGTGGGGTCTGCGTACCCACCGGCTTCTTCAACGCCAACAGACACGACAGATGGGTGCCTCTGCTTTCTCCCGTGTTCGCTGCAGATGCAGGTGTTCCGTGCAGGTGTTCGGCGCACATGTTCGTCGCAGACACTTATTCGGCGCTCCGAGGGTTTTTTTTTTTTTTTTTTTTTTTTTTTTTTTTTTTTTTTTTTTTTTTTTTTTTCCGAATCTGTCGGGGAAGAAATCGGCAAAAGTCCCGGCTGCACCACATGCAGATTTGGGATCCTGCCTGTCCACGACTAGAGCCGGACACTGCACGACGGGGGTTTTGGGTTAGGGGGGGGGGGGCGTGTGTGGAGCAGCCTGCAGCCAAGCCCGCAGCAGCCACCTGTGCGAGCCTGTGCCTGTGCCTGGGCCTGGGTCTGGGCCTGGGTCCTGCCCCGGTGCCTCCATAATGGATGTGCCCGCGTCTTTGTCGCGTCCGAGTCCGGTCCCCACCCACAGCACAGACGGACGGGAATTGCCTGGCGGCGCCGAGACATGGCTGGCTGTGCTTGCGCTGTCTGCCTGCCTGCCTGCCTGCCGCCCACAGACCCGCATCTCGTCCGCGCGCGCAGCACGGCGTGCGACCCAGCATTGCGCATCACGGCCAGGCGCATCACGGCCAGATGGGGAAGCGGCATCATTTTCCAATGTACAGTGGGCTTGTAGGTACATACATACATATGTACATTATCGTCGGCCACCGGGGAACACACGAACCGCAATGACATAACACGCCGCCCCCATCTTTCCCTCCAAGTATTCCCACCCCGTTCTTCTCCCTGCCATCCAAAGTTGAAACCCGGCCAACCTCTTCTCCCCTTCTTTTTTTTTTTTTTCATTATTCTCGCGCAGAGTTGGCACTGGGTTTCCCACCAGTCAGCGACGGCGAGTGACGACCAATGGGCATAAAGGACGAGACAAAGTAGGCTATTGTTTTTATACTTTTATACTTTTTACTCTAATTTTATTGTCCTATTCTATTATTTTATCCCTCTTATTCTTTTTTTTTATTCTCTCTTTTTTTCCTTTTTTTTTCTCTTTTTTTCCCTTTTTACCCACTTTTCCCTTTCCCCCCCCCCCTTCCCCCCCTCCATCTCTCCATTTCTTCTTCGTCTTTTAAAATAAACTATCCATCATCTACATCCACTACGCATCATCACCACGAACACGTTAGCCCACTCGTATCCACACACAACTCTAATAGAAAGTAAAAAAAGCAAACAAACCCCCACACCTACCATATCGTCTTTCCGCGTTTCATTTGTTTACAATTCCCTTGTGTGCCTTGCATTTATACCATCACAGCACTGTATTTTTGTATTTATTATGATTATGATTATGATTATGATTGTTATTATTATTATTATTATTATTATTATTATTATTATTTAAAAAAAAAAGTGGCGCCGTAGGTGATACTATTCTCAACAGTCCCGCGGGAAACGGGGACATGGAACGGACAAGGAAATCGTAAACGGGGATGCGATTAAAACGACAGGGGAAATAGACGAGCGGCAGATGCAATGGAGCAGCAACGGTAAAGCAGGGATCATGACAAAATACTGCTCGTCCGGCCTGTTGGTCCGTTGGACCACGAACTGGTTCGTCTGCCCCCTGGGACTTGGCAGTGAATGGGACTTTGTTTTTGAGAGGGGGGGGGGGGGGGGGGGGGTGTTGGATTATTGTGATTTTTTTCTTAATTGGGAATTTCGGGTGGTTGGGAGACCATGATCAATGATGCTGTTTTGTCGTCCGCTGCGTGCTTGTACGGACTCGTCATTGCTGCAGGTTTCAGCTATTGTCGATTCTCCCGTGGGGGCAGATATCATGGAGAAAAGACAATGACATTTTTTTTTAAAAAAAAAAAAAAAAAAAAAAACCTTTTAGATTGATTCTCCTTCCTCAACAGCACCGCTCATATGGACCGTTGGGGTCGAATAATGCAGAACCACACCAGTCCACACCAGTCCTCCCAGTCCTCCCAGTCCCACAACAACTCGGATAAAATCGACGACGGGCCCCCCCCCGCCCCATTGACATTGATACCAAGGCACAACGACACACTCTTGCCAGCGCGCACAAGCAATAGCCAATGACGACTTCACAAAACGAGTGCGCGGCGGCAGTCTGTCTCTCGCAGTCACACGAACCAAGGAGTTGGACCGACCGACCGACCAGCCGTCCATCCACACCCCCCACCCCCCAGTTCATCGTCCCGTGCCATTCACCCGTCCCTTGCGTGATCAGATCTTGTTTAACAAAGAAAAACAAAACGAACCAAAAAAAAAAAAGAAAAGAAAAGGAAAAAAGGCCCCACGACTTTCAACGCGGCAGGCAATCGCCATCTAGATACATCCAATTCGTGCATCACAACACCACCACTACATGTGTGTACGTTACGTACATACAAACGTACATCGGATCGGCCCCCCCGCCCCGAATGCGACTGCAGACGTATACATATGTACGTACGTACTGTTCATGTACATACATACATACACACATACACACATACATACACAGAATCACTCCTTAGAAGCAGGTGCTGTGAGAGAGAGAGTGCTGGTGGGTTGGACTGGATCTGGCGCCAGCATGTGCGCCACAACGGGACAACGCGTACTGGACAAAACGCCGTGCGGGACAATGCCAGTTCCAAGGCTTTGTGTGCGTGCTTCACTGCTTTGTTCCCTTACTTTATTCCTTCCCCGTCTTTTCTTGTCTTGGTTGGTTCGTAGTTGTTGCGTCCGGGGTTGCGTCCAGGTACGTTTGCCATTCCTATTCCTGTCAACTCCATTGTCCGGTTGGCCCTGACCTCGGCGGCCGCGGCTGGTCGGCGTTCAAGTGCAGATACAGTCACGCGGCGCGCAAAAGAGACTTTCGTCATACACACGACTTTTCACTCGTGTGTTGGTGTACAGGGACGGCCATGTGAACAAATCAGGACAGAGCCGGTTGACTTTCTTGCGAGACATGGCCTGGCTAGGCGGTGGCAGGAAGCAGGAAGCAGGAAGCAGATACACGAATCGCAATCGCCACTTTACTTCCTCCCCGGACGACTTCCTTGGACGTTCCCGACTTCTGTTCTCTTCACTCTTCGCAACCGGGTCGTCGTCGTGCAACAGGCCCGGCCCACGCAGCAGACCAAGATAATGCCTGGCGAGACAAGACAAGACAAGATGAGGCAACTGCCAACGCGACAACTATTGACCCCACTTCCAAGTGAGCCCCCCCC